>SKCR01042775.1:0-57570 GCA_019454045.1 Zanthoxylum bungeanum
TTGGTTTCCCATAACAAAAACAAATTCACAGTTGCAAGAAGATTGTCTCGGAGTGAAGAGCCCTTATTGCTCCTGAGATTAAAATCACTCGTCAACAGTGAGTAAATTTATATTTTCTATTCGTACAACTAAAGTGTCATTATGATAATTTATAAGGTAGTTGAATGTCATTTTCCCTACTCCTTGTAAAAACATTTCCAACAACCTTTCTAGGTAATATGTGATATTATGATCCACCCCATTGGCCCAACGTCATGGTGAGCACATTTCCACATAAGAGTTAGGTCTTATACAATATGTAAGGTACGACTCAACTAACATGATATTGTCTTCGTTGGCGGCTCAAGAGTTGACCTAGTAACCTTACTCATTGGTCCCTCAAGATTTTATTATTGGCATGGGTGACCCAACTTCAAAGTCCAACTAAAATACATCTCGTTAAAAGATCAGGTATAAAAAGATATTCCACTATGGTGGACCTATATTGATTGGTACAGATAATACTTGAACTCCATTATATACGAGAGTGGTTTGCTAAAATCAGGACTAATTATAGACAACTTTATCTTCGCCTATATGGATGAATTTATATATTGGCATAATCGAGTACCTAATTATGAAATAAATTAACTTGAAAAAAATGACAATTTATGTATTATAAAAAATAAGATTTTTCCATATTTGAAGTATTAAGAGTGAATCATCTAGCATGAATATTTTATTTTATTGTTGCAGTATCTAGTTTAATTGCCATACAACTTCATTTAATTTAGTTTTTTTATTTTATTTCTTGTATATCATCATTTGTATTGTTATTTTATTCTATTAAAGATGTGTTTACTTGATGGATTATATGAGAATGAGGAAATATAAATGAAAGAAGTATTTACTTACTAAAAGTTAAAATGAGAATTATAATGAGAATGAATATGTGAGTCCCATTTAAAATAGGGAATGAAGAATGAGAATTTCATTCTTATCTCCCCTATAGGAATGAGATTTATATTCCCATTATTAATAGAAATTACAATATTACCCATAAAATAAATAATTATTAAATAAATAATTAATTAATATTAATTTATAAATAATAATCAAAATATATTATTAAATAATATTTAAAATAATATTTAATATTTTAATAAAATAATAATTAATACTTAGTAATTTAATACATTAGTAATTAGTAAATAAATTAATAAAGTAATAATTAATTAATACTTAATTTATAATAATAAATAAAATTAATCAAGATTTTATAATATTATAATATTTTATATTTTCATAAAATAATAAATTAATATTTAGTAATTTAATACATTAATAATTAATTAATACTTAATTTGTAAATAATAAATAAAATTAATCAAAAATTAATAATAAAATAACATTTAATATTTTAATAAAATAACTATTTAATAAAGGAATAAATTAATATTTAGTAATTTAACACATTGATAATTAGTTAATAAATTAATAAAGTAATACTTAATTAATACTTAATTTATAAATAATAAATCAAATTAATCAATAATTAATTATAAATTAATATTTAATATTTTAAATTAATAAAAAAAATAAGTAATAAATTAATACATAATTATAACTAATAGTATTTTTCTAACTTATTAACAATTCATTCTGATTACTAGACAAAATAAACAATCAATGGTAATACTATTTCATTCTGATTATGATTACCACAGTTAAGTAAACAACTTATTTTGATTTACCATTCCATACGGCTCATTCTGATTCCCTCTCATTCTGATTCCATCTCATTCCGATTACGAGTACGTAAACGCACCATAATTCTATTCCATGTGGATCGACCTCGGACTTACGAGGGTTATTTTATTATTTTGATACTTTTTTACTTGGTAGTAAATATCCACTTTATTGGAGTGTCAAGATTTTTATGTTGTTGTCAGTGAATATAATTTAATAAATAAAATAATCATTTAACATCATTATATTTTGTTTTATTTGTTTTACATTTTGATTTTTTTATTTATTTTCTACATCTCACTTTTTTTCCTTTTTTTATTTGATTTATTTATTTATTCTCTTTCTTTTATCTTTTACTTTCTTTCCCACCATGTACTGATTGATCCTAACATGTCTTAAATGAATACCGAATCCAGATATTTCACATATAAACAAACTCTGTGCTTAATTCTTCCAAGTTATAGGAAACAAAATATTGAAATGAAATAGGGTTTGCATTTTGCCAAAGAATTTCTTGAACCATCTCCATCTGGAGATTCATTCATAATTTTTGTTGAGAACTTAAACCAAGAAATTGAGACAACTGAATGAGAACTTCAAATGAGATCTGAATTAACAAGAATTAGAGGACGTTGTTATGATATAATCATTATATTTATGCTATTTTCCTTATTCCTTTTATTTTATTTTATTTGCATTTTTCGTTTTCTTTACTTATTATTATTATTATTAATTTTTTGTAAGTATTTGCATATTTAAATTTTAGCATATAGTCTATATTTAGGTTGCATGAGACATTGTTCTCGATCATCTAGTGGTAGGTTGAATAGAGAGTCTCATTCACTTTCATCGTCAGTCAAAATGACCGATAACCGAAATGAAAACCTAGTTAATCGAAATGGAAATTCAGTTGATCAGGTAGAATGTAATGATTTGAAATTTCATAAGTTCAACTATTGTCGTAATTTGGTGACTTAGATAAATTTCTCCGAGCGTTAGCAAAAATTTTAAAAGCGACTTAGTGGGCCCAACCTTAAGTCAAGCCCAATTAGCTTTATTGTAACATAAGGGCCATAACCAAAATTAAGATAGGTGTAGCCCAAGTTAAACCGAACAAGAGTTCACAATTTTGGCCCAAGTACCTATTTTTCTAGAAAAGTCCATAAATTTCAAGACTTTTCTTACCATTAAAAAATGGTTAAAGACAAAAGAGGAGGAAAGAAAACAAAATCTTCATTTGCACCCCCTTGGTTGAAAATACATAGGAGAACAAGTGAGGAATTTCCATTTTCTCTAGCAAATTTTCAAGATAACCTAGAGCAACCCATCACCAAACAAGTTTTGGAATGAGGAAAGGAAGGCTTGGACACTTATTCGGTGAAAGATTATCATTGCTTGAGGTAAGGGAAACTTGACCCAAATCTTGATATGTTGATTTTTGATGATTTGATGATTAATAACAGTTGTTGACTTGTGGTTAACGATGTTTATATGATTATTGAGTTAGGAAAATAATGATTGTGAGAAACCCCAAATTATGAAATCCCTAGGCATGGAACTAAGTTGGAGTCTATGGAATGGATATTGAGATGATGTTAGAGGGTGGTATTGATGATATTTTGTATACTTGTTGTTTTTATAGCTTGAGTGATGTTGTAGAATTTGAGAGTGAAGATGGAGAATTGGTGTTGGCCTTGAAATCGGGCGAGTGTCACGACACTCAACACTGTGCGACGCGCAATAAAAGAATGCTCTCTGCCATTTCTGTTTTTGCGAGTATCGTGAAGCGTAACAATTTGGTGCTCTCTGTCTCAGTTCTGATTTTTATGAAAGTCGCGATGCTTAACACTTTGTGCTGTGACGCGTATGGGAGTCGCGACGCTCAACATTTGGCATCGCGATGTGGAACCATCAGATGCTTACTGCCTCGGCTGCTTGTATGAGCGTCATGACGCCCATGGGCCAATGTTGCGACTCGTGACTAAATTTTTCCAAGACTAGTTTTATCTATTTCAACTTAATCCTAAGATGTTAGAGGGCACCCTAAGGGTTTCATATAAGCGTATATACACGCATTATATCATATGACAAGTATAATACATCAATAATGTATTACATATACTTTCTTAGAATTTGTAAATATTTTGAGTAATAAAGAAGAAAACTAATTATTTCTTTGACTTTAGATCGATGTCAAGGTACTCAAAGATAACCTACGTCGTGTACCGCACCTGACTTGCCATAGCACCATGAGCGGAGTACTTACTTCATAATTTTATTATGTTATCAAGATTTTAATTGATAGTTTTGACTTAAATGATTTTCATTAAGGTTTATTGAATTATTGATTTTACATGAACTGAGCTATATGATTTAAACATAAGGAATTTTGATAAAGCTAGATAACAGAGATATCTTGATGATGAAAATAATTTCAAAAGTATGATTTTATGAGTTTGGAAGCATGGGGAAAAACCCACCTCATAATGTAACTTTGAATCGATGGATATGGAATTGACGGACACAAATAACGTGTGCATTCATAGTTTAGGGCTAGGGGGACGGCTATACGTAATGCCTTAAACCTTAGACTCAGAGTTAGAATGATGGCATAGACCATCACTCTTGACTCTAATTTAGTGGCTTGGGAGATGACGATACGTAACGTCCTAAAACCACAAGTTAGGCTTATGGGGGGATGACAATATATAATGCCCTGATGTGTCAAGTTTTTCAGAGATCACAAATATATTAGGCATATGGGGGGACGAAGATACATAACGTCTGTTGGGATTTATGTCCTAAAGCTTCATATACTGTGAAACAGAATTGATAATTGTAATAATAATAAATACATTATTCATTTTTATCAAATTTGTTTGATTTATATCGCATATTATCCAATTGTCTTGTTTACCTTGATTACTATTGTACCTTCAGACTTAGTGTATGTTTGATGCACAAGAGGGTTTATATCTGAAGTTAGTAATCTAAATAGTCCGTAGAGAGCAAACAAAGAGGGTACTTTGTTTGTGGTTTATCTATAGCTGCGGTCCATTCTATACTTGTATGACGACCTTGATCTGGGATCGTTCATATAGTGACATGGGAATGGAGGCATCTTGTATGATGAGATCATATAGGACTGGACTCAGATAATTACGAATTTCTTTTAATATCCGTTAACTGAAGAAATTCATTTTATCTAATAGATGGTCATATATAGATTCGATCTTAATCCTGAGTGTACTACAAACTCCTGCACGACAGGATATGTCATTTGTTTTACTATGGTGAGGTTGGTGTTGCATTCCCGGCCAATAACTATGTATTTTTGGGATATGGTTTGGTGTGTAGCTGGGAACGTTTTGCATAGATATGAAATTCACTCATTCTTACGAGAAGCAGAAGAATATCTTTTTTAAGAGTTGATTCGGGACTTGAACAATTTGAACGCTCAACTTTTCTATTACGAATAGAAAGTTTTATATTCATAATTGTTATGAATTAATTGTTCATTATAGAATCAATGGTGATTAAGAGACAAAATATTTAGAGGGGTTTAACGGACTTTTGACCCGACTCTATTTATGAGATATTCGTGAAGGGCTATATCAATATGTAATGACTATATCGATGGACACCGAAGTTGTTCGGTTTATTTTATCCATCTACGGTAACGGGAGTTCAACTTCGAGTTTTTAGTGGAATAAAACGGAGTTAATAATTCGTAATATTTGATTAAAGAGTTTAATTAATATTTTGGAATTATTGGAGCTCGAAACCGTAGGTCCATTTGGTCCCCATGCTCGCTCGATTAACTGTAGCAAACCTAATATAATTAGATTGTCTAATAATATGCTCACATTATATTTATATATTATTAATGAGATTAATAATATTTACTGTCACAAATGAAAACTATGTTAAATTAGTTTAACTTAATGTTTTCTAGTATTATGTGATTATGAGATAATCAAGTCTTGATTATGAGATAATCAAGTTAGTAATAATTATGAGATAATTACTATAATATAATTGAAGGTAATTTAATCATTATTGAGATGTTGATTTTTATTTACCTTGGAGACAAAGCTATATGGCTTGCCATGCTCTCCAACTTATTATGTCTATTAGGTGGCTTGTATACACATAATATTTTTGTCATTAGCTAATCCATTTTTATGCTTTGGTATGGCCTCCACATTTATGTGTTTGCTATTGAAAGAAAGCATTGGATGCTTAATGATTTAACTTATCATTTATTATGCTTTGGTATGACATTCACATTTTTGTATTGGCCATTGCAAGAAAGCATTGGTTGCTTAATGACAAGGTTAGTTGGCTTGTGTAAGAGAATATAATCTCTACCATTTCTCTGACTTCCAAGGTTAACATTTTACATTCATTCACACAAGTGTTGTGAGAAAGAATTTGAGAAAGAAAATAGAGAGAGTTCAAGCATTCACAAGTGTTGTGAGAGTGTTTGAAATTCCAAAAGCCAAACACCATTGTGACATCTTAATTCTCTAAATAGTTTAGAGGTCTGATCTTTATGAGTGAAGTCCACACTTCGGTTTGTTGGTTTTAAGTCATAGTTCGGAAGATCGAGTGGTTGATCCAAGCGTTGGACACCAAAGGATTAATTTCGGCTATTACAACAAAGGGAGAAGACAAAAAAATTTTAAAGATCCATACCGGACCCGGTGCCACCACAAGCAACTTCCGCCGCGCTAAGGAAAGTTGTTTCCTACAATTGGCATTGAGAGCTTAAGGTTGAAAAGTTTTCTTAACCCTTCTCATTTTAGTTTTATTAATTTATATGAGATATAGATTATTAAAATGCATGTTGTGATGAGTATGCACAATTAGATTAATGAGATGAATGGTTTTAGTGTTCATGTGATAAATGTTTACTTTTGATTCATGTGATGAATGTATTACGTTGATCGTTATTTTTTCCGGCTCTTGTTTTTAGCATTGGAAATGTAAGACCATAAGGTCATATTCTTTCAAGTGTTCTAAGTCAATTTCTTTTGTAATAAGTCCATTATATAACCCTATTTGTAACTTGGAGGAGCCGATGCCGCGAAGGACTTTTGACGGAGAAATTCCGCGAAGAACTCAATAACACTCCATGGAACAAGATTTGAAGACCAATGAATGCCTTGGATTTATTGTACTAATTAGATTAATATAGAAAAATAAGAGCCCGGTCAACACAATTTGAAATGTGTATATTTTTGCAATTTCTAGCCCTGAAAACTAGGTTGTGTCGCGATGTAACCCTTTAGTGCGTCGCTACGCGCTACGCATACGAGAACTGAGGCTACTTCCTCGATCGCATCGCGACACAGGTCTCCTCCCGTCGCGACGCGACACAGACCTGATGCTTTTTCAGGTTCTAGTTTTCTAGGCGTCGCGATGCCCACCAGTTCACGTCGCGACTCTCAGACCTGGGTTTATATGTATGTTTTAAATTATTTATTAACATGTCATATAGCATATAGTGTCTACCCTTGCATTTTTCACATGCCATAACATGTAGATATGCATGATATTCTAGTCATAAAATTTGATTTTATGTAATTTAAAAGTTAAATAATAATATGAGATGCATGCAAACGGATTAATAAGATTAATTGGTTTAAAGGTTTAAAAATTACGAATTCAAGTTTTAGAAACAAATGGACCTTATGAATACATTATTTTCCTTGGTATATCGGATGGAAACCGGACGTAAATTCCATAGCCAGTTCTGAATGGACGGTAATATGGTATGCACTCGGGATACAA
Source organism: Zanthoxylum bungeanum (assembly GCA_019454045.1). Classification (NCBI taxonomy): domain Eukaryota; kingdom Viridiplantae; phylum Streptophyta; class Magnoliopsida; order Sapindales; family Rutaceae; genus Zanthoxylum; species Zanthoxylum bungeanum. The sequence goes on from SKCR01042775.1 coordinate 7,525, forward strand.
TACCACATACCTTTGGAATAAATAATGTACTTTTATTGATTAAATGGTTTAATGATATTTGGTCCGTTCGTTGAATTCTAAATTTTAAAACCTATAAGTGGACTAATAATTTAATATTTAAATTGATTAGATCACTATAACAACTTGATCAAAATAGTTTAATTAAGTTAATTGGTTAGTAGAGACTGATCAGGATTAGTGAATAAAATTTTAAGAGTTAAAATTGGTTAGATCACTATATTATCAACTAGTATTAATAAGGTTATGACTTTAGCCGAGCATAATCTAAGATTCATTAGATACTAGTAAGATAGAAACCTTACACTTCAAATAGAGTGGGAGAGGGGTATACCACAATATATCCGGCGATCTCCATTGTTATTAAGAAACGTGAGATTCAATAGGCGCCTCGAGACGGCTTTGCTTTCGTCCCCCTACAGATGGTGTCCTTTTTGGGTCAATATCAGGTTTGGATTCCGAAAGGATAGAGACTCTAGATGTATCTGGTGATTTGACCTACCATACGGCGGCACTTCACTATTTAAGTCCAAGGGTTCTGAAATAATGGGTCACACTCATAAAGGAATGATTAAGTTGTTAATCAATGCCTCATTGATCAAAATAATGGTAGTTGATTAATATAAGAATAAAAGTTATTTCAGATATATTAATCAATTGAGAATGTCTATGTCTATCATGCGAATACTTGACCTACCCTACGGCGGTACTTATTTGTGGATGATAGATAACTGTGGCATAGTAATTCTTTTAGGTTTCTAATTCATTATACATTGATCATGCATCATGTTTAATTTTATGCCAAAATGTTTGACAATTTTGATATGCGACGAATGAATGTTGATACGCGTTTATTATTTGTTTAGCCATGGCATCTGCAATTATCTTAATTCTCAAACAACAAGAAAAATTAACCGGGGATAATTATGTTAAATGGAAAAGTGACATGAATGCTATTTTGGTCTGCGAAGACCTTAAATTTGTCCTAATAGAGGAATGTCCTCCTGAGCCAGCACCAAATGCTGGCAGAGCTGCACATAATGCCTATAATAATTGGATTAAAGCTGATTAGAAAACCCATAACTATTTGATAACATCCATGTCTTTTGTTCTTGCTGCATAGCATGAGCCTGTGGCGACAACATCAATGATTATGCAGTCATTACAGAACATGTTTGGGCAACCTTTAGACCGGCAACAACATTAGGTAATAGTCTCTGTATTGACCGCTAGAATGAAGAAAGACACATCAGTCCGAGACCATGTGTTAAGGATGATGTCTCATCTTAATATGGCTGAAACCCATGGTGCAAGTATCAATGTGAAAAGCCAGGTGACAATGATCATGGAAACCCTTCTGAAGAGTTTCATGCAGTTTAAAAGCAACTATTATATGAATAAGTTGACTTTTACGTTGACTGAACTGCTAAATGAGCTCAGCAATTACGAGTATGTTATGAATGGTCCTCGTAGGTCCAATGTCGATGCAAATGTTTTCGAATCTTCTAAATCTACAAAGAAGAAGAAGAAAGACAATTGGAAGGCAAAGGCAAAACAAATGAAAATGAAGAACAACAAAGGCTCTAAAGGAACTAATGCCAAAGGAAAATGTTTCCATTGTGAACAACAAGGGCATTGGAAAAGGAATTGTCTGAAATACCTTGCTGAGCTTAAAGAGAAGAAGAATACATGTAAATACGATTTACTTGTCATTGAGTCTCTTTTGGTGGAGGATGATAAATCCATATGGATTGTTGATTCTGGTGCCACTAACCATGTTTGTTGTTCTTTGCAGCTACTTGACTCATGGAGGGACCTTGCTGAAGGTAGCTTTACCATGAGAGTTGGGACATGGGATGTTGTTTCAGCAAAAGCAGTGGGAGTTTCAAATTTAAATTTTAATAAGAGATATTTATGTTTGAATGGTGTGCTATATATTCCTGATTTTCGCAGGAATTTGATTTCTGTAACAAAACTTATGGAATATGGTTTTTCTATTTCATTTAATAATAAGTCAGTTATTATTAGTAGAAATTGATTAAATATACGCACGAAAAACTCCGAAAATAATCTATATGTATTAAGGCCGTTAATGCATGAATCATTGCTTAATACTGAAATGTTTAAGATTGAAAGATCTAAAACAAAATGGCAAAAGATTTCTCATGATGATACCTATTTATAGAACCTTAGACTTGGTCACATTAATCTTGACCGGATAGATAGACTAATTAAGAACAAAGTTTTAAATCAGTTAAGACTCAGTACTTTACCTGTCTGCGAATCCTATCTAGAAGGAAAAATGACTAAGAGACCTTTTACTGGAAAAAAGGATAAGAGCCAAAGAAACATTTGAGCTAATACATTCAGACGTTTTTGAGATTGATGAATATAAAGGCCCGAGGTGATTATGAATACTTCGTCACTTTCATTGACGATTATTCTATATATGGGTATGTTTACCTAATGTAGCACAAGTCAGATACATTTGAAAAGTTCAAAGAGTATCGTGCTGAGGTTGAGAACTGGTTAGGTAAAATCATCAAATTCTACGATCAGATCGTAGAGGAGAATACCTTGATAGAGATTTCAAGGAATTCTTAGTTGAGCATGAAATTATTTCACAACTCACAGCACCTGGAACACCACAACAAAATGGTGTTGCAGAAAGGAGAAATCGGACTCTATTAGACATGATGAGGTCAATGTTTAGTTATAGCACTCTACCTAGTTCATTCTGGGGGTATACATTGCAAACATCAATGTATATCCTAAATGTAGTTCTTTCTAAGTCTGTTCCTAAGACTCCCTTAGAGTTGTGGAATGGTCGTATAGCTAGTTTGCGATATTTCCGCATATGGGGGTGTCCGACACATGTGCTAAAGAACAAGACTACAAAGTTGGAACCACGTTCACAGGTGTGCCTATTTGTTGGCCATCCTAAGGAAACTAGAGGTGGATTCTTTTATAGTCCATAAGATAATAAAGTATTTGTGTCGAAAAATGCTACATTTCTTGAGGAGGACAATATGAGAGAGTTCAAACCTCAAAGTAAAGTGTTACTTGAGAAGTTACTTGTTGGTAAGACCAGTAAACTATTGTCAAATGTTGACAAAGACATAACACCTTCTACATCTGAAAGTCAGATGCAAGTTTATCAGGATACCATACCACATAGACGTAGTGGGAGGGTTGTGAGACAACCTGAACGCTATCTAGGAAATGGTGAGGTGCAAGTTGTTGCATCTTATGATGGTATTGATGATCCATTGACCTATCATAGTGCAATGGAAGATACTGATAAAGAGGAATGACTTAAAGCCATGAACCTCGAGATGGAGTCTATGTACTCTAACTCAGTCTGGGAACTTGTAGACCAACCTGATGGAGTAAAACCCATAGGTTGCAAGTGGATCTACAAAAGGAAAAGAGGAATAGATGGGAAAATATAGACTTTCAAGGCTAGGCTAGTGGTAAAGGGTTATACCCAGAAAGAGGGAGTTGACTATGAAGAAACATTCTCGCCAGTAGCCATGTTTAAATCCATCAGGATTCTTCTTTCTATTGCCACATATTATGACTATGAGATTTGGAAAATGGACGTCAAGACTGCATTCTTGAATGACAATCTTGATGAGAGTATCTATATGGTACAACCATATGGGTTCATTACCCAAGGTCAATAGCAAAAAGTTTGCAAGTTGCAAAGGTCCATTTATGGACTTAAGCAAGCATCTAGATCTTGGAATATAAGGTTTGATACTACGATCAAGTCTTATAACTTTGAGCAGAACATCGATGAGCCTTGTGTCTACAAGCGCATCATTGATGTGAATGTGGTTTTCCTTGTGTTATACATCGATGATATTTTACTCATTGGGAATGATGTAAAAATATTATCGGACGTAAAAATCTGGCTAGCTAATGACCGGTGCGTAATCACACGCGTATAATGCAAGCGCACTTATCGTTCAAGTAGTATAAAAAGTATCGATCCCACGAGGACTTAATACCTAATCTATTAATTTTATGAGGTCAAATGATTACTAGTATCTAACATGTTGATTGATTGATTTGAAATGGTGATGATTTTGAATTTAAAAACAAGTAAATAAAATTTCACGAAAGTAGGTTTAAGAAAGTTCAATATTAGGAAACTATCTAGGGTTGTGAATCTTTCTAATATCTTTTAAAAGATGAAGTGGTTATTTCATGTTTGTGTAATAAATCGGTTTACTAACCTAGAACACTAAGTTATACGAAAGCCTCTGTCGATGGTCAGACGCAAATATCCAGTATAACCCAATTGAACCATATGTCTATGTCAACCAAATTATCTGGATTCATTAAGTTTAAGTTCCAATTATGGCTACCCCGCCCGACATGTATATGTCTATCCTGTAAGGAAATCTATTAAAGGGTTATCTATCCTCAAGGAAGATCATGGGCTATTAAGTCTAAGGCTGAAACCTAAAATTTCTTTGTCAAGTTTATTTTAGATTTACCAGATCAATCTTATTAGTGGCCAATTAACAAGACGCATTAAGCTTAAGACTTAATAAGTAAACCTTTAAATTACCCAAACTATAAAATAACCCCTTATAAACCGGTGATATTAGAATTCATCACAACCCCAGATAACTAACTTAGTTACGACACATAACTAGCGCTAGTAAAATAAAAGACATAAAGTAAAAATGCTGAAAAGTAATTGCGGTAAAGTAAAAGCTGAAAAGTAAATTAAAATAAAATAAAATGCTAAGGTAAAATGATCAACTTTTACTACAACTAATTTAGATATCTCCCTTAATATAATATATTAACTTGTGATTATTTTACCAACCAGCCATATAGGCGGTAACCTGATTAAGTCAAATTAAGTCCAACCAGTCATATAGGCGGTAACCTGATTAAGTCAAATTAAGTCCAACCAGCCATAAAGGCAGAACCAAAATAAACCTGCCATATAGGCGGTAAGAAAATTTAATTACCAACCAACCAATCTGGCGGTATCCTTGCTTAGTGAGGTTTAAACCAGTTTAAAATGAATTACCAACAGACCAATATAGCGGTATCCTCATTAAGTCAAATTTTAAATAGTGAATATATTATATTTAAGGGAGATTAATCTAAATAGCAATAGTAAAAGAATTACCTTTCACCCTAGCATGGGGAAGTTACCTCCTCATATTGAATAGTAAAAACTGTAAAAGTAAAAAAAGTAAATTACTATTACTACAGAACGTAATTAAAATTAATTACAAAACTGAAATTTAAAAGAAACTAGATAGAAAACTCTCTATTTACATCAGAGAATTCAGAGAGGAAGGTGTATCTAAAACTGAAATTTTGAGCTCTATTTATAAGCCTCGGTAAGCCCTCAGCGTCGCGACGCCAAAGTTTCTTCTTGCGTCGCGACTCTATGACGTGACAACGTGTGATTGGCCGATTCAGATTCTTATCGGCTGATGTGGCAATTCAGATAATTTGATTAAATAATTGTGCTGACGTGGCGCTGACGTGGCGACACATGGCGAAATGGATTGTCGGTACCGTAGGATTATGACACGTGGCACGCTGTGATTGGTTGATGATGACGTGGCAATGACATGGCATTTTGACTCGGTCAACTGCTGATTGTGACGATTACGTGGTTGACACATGGAGTGACACGTGGCGATGGCAATTGTCGACGCCGTAGGATGATGACACGTGGTACGACGTACGTTAGCAGATCGGTTGTGATGGTGACACGTGACACGGCGCACGTTAGCAAAGTCAAACTTCTCAGATTCTGACATGTGGACCCGGCACACGTTAGCATGAAGTGGCGCATGTTAGGCGTCGCGACGCAGCCTGCGCGTCATGATGCACCAAATGACCAAAATGTCATTTTGTCTGTTTTTCACTGTTTTGGCCCCAAATCACCTCCAGAATGTCCTGAATCTTTATTTATCTACAAAATAACACAAAACACATCTAAATATTCACAAAACTCAAGAAACTGTACAAAAATATTAGGTTAAATGAGTGGGAAATAGTGATAGATTTACCACTCATTAGCTAACCAATTCCAAATGAAAGATTTGGGAGAGACAAGTTATGTACTTGCGATCCAGATCATTCGGGATCGTAAGAAATGACTATTAGCAATGTCTCAAGCATCATATATCGACAAGATTCTTGTGCAATTTGGTATGCAGAATTCCAAGAAAGGTAATTTACCTTTCAGACATGTAATTCGTTTGTCTAAGGAACAGTCTCCTAATACACCTCAAGGAGTTGATGAGATGAGACATATACCATATGCTTCAGCAGTTGGAAGTCTTATATATGCTATGTTATGCATGAGACCGGACATATATTTTACAGTGGGAGTAGTCATGAGGTGAAACATATTCTCAAGTATCTTCGGAGAACGAGAAATTATATATTTGTATATATAAGTGACGATATGATTCTGAGAGGATGTACTAACTCTGATTTTCAGACGGATGTCGATTCTAGGAAATCAACATCTGGATCAATGTTCACCCTAGGTGGTTGTAGGCACTGCATTTTTGCACATAAGTCCCTATGATGAGTCTCATTTGGAGACACTACCTTTTAAGTCACGGAGGGCACGGAAAACGGACATCGGAAGGGGAAATTCATAATAAACAAGGTTCACTGTTTTCATTCATGCTGCGTTCGTATATACGTTCGAACTCCAAACAGATTGTGGGCGTTCGTGCCGCGTCCGAGGAGGCGTTCGAACGGTGTCGGTAATTATGGTTTTGCTGCTAGCCTCACATTAAGCCCAATTCGCCCAAGCCTTGGCCCACATGCCCAAGCCCACTTAAAACACATATTTAACACATGGTGAAATCAAAACAAATCTAAAAATCACATACCAAATTAAAAAGATGTCATGCCTAATTAAAATCAATCATAACCAATTAAAAATATTGACTTCATAATCTAACAAATTGTATTCCTAAACCAAGACAATCAAATATTCAACCTTCCTAATCTAAGCCAATCTTGTCTCCATCAAATCCATTGCTTTCCTTGTCTAACACCAAATCAAATCCTCCTTTTAATGCCAAAATCCCTTCATTGTGAGACAAGGTAGAGCCCTAGCCATTCTCTATATAAACAACCCCTAACCAAGACATGCCTCCTCTAGCTCATACAGATAACTCACACAAAAATCACAACACAAAGAGCCTTAGCCACTCACGGCAATAGCAACAAGAAGAACATAAACAATTCCATTCATCTCCTCCACTCCATAACCGAAAATCTCCCCCATACAGTAGCCCTCCATCACCGAAAATATAACTCCAAACAACAGCCCAAACACACCCCAAACAGCCCTTGAAACACGCCTGGACAGCAGCCCAAACCACTCCCAAAACAGTCCCTAAAATCCCTTAAAACAGTAACATAAACTGCACTTATAACCCTTGAAATAACCACACCAAACTACACTAAAAAACCACGAAAAATACTCGAAATAGTTCGTTGAAATGTCAAAACAGGTGACCTGAACAGTGAGCAGCAGAACGGAGACCGAACAGAAGCAAAACGGAGACCAGACGACGAGCAAAGCAGCAAAACAGTGAGCTAAGATGCTGAACCAGTGAACCGGAAGAATAATGAGCTTTTACCCCTTCCGATCTCCACGAAACGAAAGTCCGAAGACGACTTAAAAGGTTAGACCTGAGGGTACTTTCCACACTCATCTTTATTCGAGTTTTGTTATTTATTTTGACTGTATTTTAATTATTTGTTGAATCTTGTGTGTGTATGATGCGTGTTGTGGGTATTGGATGAATAAAAGAGTGTCGTCTCTTGTGGTATATAGGATGGAAACCCAGACATAAATTCCGTGGCCGAATCCGAATGGACGGTAGTGCGGTCTGTACTTGGGATACAACTTCATGTACCGCTTGAGTAAACGACGCATTCTTTTGTTTCATGTTGCTTTGATTTATTTATTTATTGTTCGTCACTTGAATTCTGCATGTTGCTTATTTACGTATGATTCAATCGAGCGCATGGGCTTAGTAAGTGGAATGAAAGATCCCCTATGGGGAGGGGTTAAAGCCCTTTACCATGATGCTTCGCCGCGCCGGTTGATGTGTGTTCGGCTGAATGCAAGACACGTTCAATCGGGCATACTACGTTTGATATTATTGCTTTTAATTCTTTGTATGCATGATTCAATCGAGCGCATGGGCTTAGTAAGTGGAATGAAAGATCCCTTACGGGGAAGGGTTAAAGCCCTTTACCACGATGCTTTGCCGTGCCGATTGATGTATGTTCGGTTGAATGCAAGATACGTTCAATCGGGCATACTAAGCTTGATATTATTGCTTTTAATTCTTTGTATGCATGATTCAATCGAGCGCATGGGCTTAGTAAGTGCAATGAAAGATCCCCTATGGGGAGGGGGTTAAAGCCCTTTACCATGATGCTTTGCCGCACCGGTTGATGTGTGTTCAGTTGAATGCAAGATACGTTTAATCGGACATACTGAGCTTGACATTGTTGTCTTTATTCTTTGTGTTGCATGCATCAGGTCTGGTTCCGTTCGAACGCGTTCTCGAACGCTACACGAACACGAACCTTCTGTTTACCGTTCGAACGCGTTCTCGAACGCTACGCGAATGCACACGCACTTTCTTAGTCTCATCATGCATCAGGTCTGGTTCCGTTCGAACACATTATCGAATGCTATATGAACGTGAACCTTCTATTTACCGTTCGAACGCGTTCTCGAACGCTACGCGAACGAACACGCACTTTCTTAGTCTCATTATGCATCAGGTCTGGTTCCGTTCGAACGCGTTCTCGAACGCTACATGAACGCGAACCTTCTGTTTACCGTTCGAACGCGTTTTCAAACGCTACGCGAATGTGCACCCACTGAACTGAGTCATTTTCATCAGATTTCATACATAGTTTTCCTAGTAGTTATCCCCACATGTATGAATACAATGTGTTTAATGTATTACAATTCATATACCTATGTCATGATAACATTTGAGTATTATTTCTTGTGGTATATCGGATGGAAACCCAGACATAAATTCCGTAGCCGATTCCGAATGGACGGTAGTACGGTATATACTTGGGATACAATTCCACGTACCACTTGAGGAGGTGCTCACATGTATGCTTGTGTGGTTAGTATGTGTGCTTGTGTTTTCTTGAATATAATATGCCAATGAAGTTGTATGTTTGTCGCTCCTTTGATGTACTTCCAAGCATGCAATCTTAGATATGAAATATATGCGTAAGTTTTATTTTGTACATGTGAATTTAGAAGCATGATACTCTTGGAAATAAGTGCTACTTAAGCCTGATTAAATTATTACGTAAATCCTTTCATTACAAGTGGCATGAGTAAGGGACCATTCCGAACCCAACGGTTTGAGGTCTTCCCTTGCGAGGGGTGAGTGCGGCATTAAATCATTTTCTCGGTTCACACCGGGTGGCGACTCCATGTTATTTCTCTGGTTTAGTCCCCCGTGGCTACTCCGTACTCCCGACCGGGCCGCGAGCCCGGGACAGCATGCGTCGTCCAGATTCCTGTGTCCCACAGTGGTGGGGCTATAGTATGGAGGAGCATTAAGCAATCTTATATTGCTGACTCCACCATGGAGGCTGGATATGTAGCAGCTTGTGAAGCAGCTAAGGAAGCTATCTGGCTCCCTAAGTTCTTGGCAGATCTGGAAGTTGTTCCAAATATGGATAAACATCTCACACTTTATTGTGATAATAGTGGTACAATGGTGAATTCCAAATAACCAAGAAGCCACAAGAAGGGTAAGCATATTGAGAGGAAATATCACCTCATCAGGGAGATAGTGCAGAGAGGAGATATCGCTGTCATGCAGATTCCATCCGTAGACAACATGGCTGATCCGTTTACAAAGACCTATTCAGCTAAAGTGTTTGAAGGTCACCTAAAGGGCTTAGGTTACATGACATGTCCCATTTGCTCTAGTCCAAGTGGGAGATTGTTGGGATTTATGTCCTAAAGCTTCATATATTATGCAAAGAAATTGATTATTCTAATAATAATAAATACATTATTCATTTTATCAAAGTTGTTTGATTTATATCGCATATTATCCGATTATCTTGTTTACCTTGGTTACTATTGTACCTTCAGACTTAGTGTATGTTTGATGCACAAGAGGGTTTATGTTTGAAGTTAGTAATCTAAATAGTCCGTGGAGAGCAAACAAAGAGGGTACTTTGTTTGTGGTTTATCTATAGCTGCGGTCCATTCTATACTTGTATGACGACCTTGATCCGGGATCGTTCATATAGTGACATGAGAATGAAGGCATCTTGTATGATGAGATCATATAGGACTAGACTCAGATAATTACGAATTTCTTTTAATATCCGTTAACTGAAGAAATTCATTTTATCTAATAGATGGTCATATATGGATTCGATCTTAATCCTAAGTGTACTACAAACTCCTGAACGACAGGATATGTCATTTGATTTACTATGGTGAGGTTGGTGTTGCATTCCCGGCCAATTACTATGTATTTTTTGGTTATGATTTGGTGTGTAGCTGGGAACGTTTTACATAGATATGGAATTCACTCATTCTTATGAGAAGCAGAAGAATATCTTTTTTAAGAGTTGATTCGGGACTTGAACAATTTGAACGCTCAACTTTTCTATAACGAATAGAAAGTTTTATATTCATAATTGTTATGAATTAATTGTTCATTATAGAATCAATGGTGATTAAGAGACAAAATATTTAGAGGAGTTTAACAGACTTTTTACCCGGCTCTATTTATGAGATATTCGTGAAGGGCTATATCCATATGTAATGACTATATTGATGGACACCGAAGTTATTTAGTTTATTTTATCTATTTACGGTAACGGGAGTTCAATTTCAAGTTTTTAGTGGAATAACGCGGAGTTAATAATTCGTAATATTTGATTAAAGGTTTAATTAATATTTCGGAATTATTGGAGCTCGGAACCGTAGGTCCATTTAGTCCCTGTGCTAGCTCGATTAACTGTAGCAAACCTAATATAATTAGATTGTCTAATAATATACTCACATTATATTTATATATTATTAATGAGATTAATAATATTTATTTTCACATATGAAAACTATGTTAAATTAGTTTAACTTAATGTTTTCTAGAATTATTTGATTATGAGATAATCAAGTCTTGATTATCGAACTGTTTTCCGTTATCGGTGATGACGGCCCGAGGAATTCCGAACCTGCAGATAATATTTTTCTTCAAAAACTCCGTAGCTTTCTTCTCTGTGATAGCGGATAGGGGTTCGGCTTCCACCCATTTGGTGAAATAATCTATGGCAACAATGGCGTATTTCGCCTGTGTAGGCACTGCATTTTGCATGTAAGTCCATATGATGAGTCTCATTTGGAGACACTACCTTTTAAGTCACGGAAGTCACGGGAAACGAATGTCGGAAGGGAAAATTCAGAATAAGTATGTCATCGGATTCAATTCACATCACTGCTTTCATTCGTGCTGCGTTCGTGAACACGTTCGAACGTCAAGCAGATCGCGGGCGTTCGTGCAGTGTTCGAATCGGCGTTCGAACGGTGTCGGTACTTCTGGGTTTGTTGCTAGCCTCACGCCCAATCCCATTTAGCCCACCAAAACCCACCCAAAAATGATTAAAACATTTAAAACATGTCACAAATTAAAATAATATCCTTCCTAAATTAAATAAATCACATCCCAATCTAAATAATCACCTACTAAAATAACAAATCCACTTACCTAAACAAAACAAATCATATACCAAATTAAATAAAACAAATAAACAAATCAAATAACCTTCTCCTAATTTAAACAAATCATGTCCCCAATTAAATATATTTTTTCCTTGTGTGACACTAATTAAATGGCATCTCTTTAATACACAAATCTTATTCATTTTCAAACATGGATTCACCCTACCCTTTGCCTATAAAAGAAACCCAAATCCAACCCTCACCTCTCCTAGCTCATTCACAAAAAAAAAACTCTTGGTCCATTCACACATAACATTCACAAGAAACCTCCAAGCATTCAAAAAAAAAATCTCTTATATTGCCGTCCAACTGAACCACCATCAAAACCAGTTCAGCCGCACATCAACAAGCCAAAAACAGCCGCATATCACCCTTAAAATAACCTATACATCCACAGAAAAATAGCAGCCCAAATACCTTAAAACAGTAGCCTAAATCACCAAAAACAGTGAACAAAAAATGCACTTTAAAACCCTTAAGATTACTGCACAAAACAACACCCCCTAATCCCTCCCGAAACCACAAAACAACCCCCCTAATCAACAAAAATAGTGACTACAATAAAACAGCAAAAACAGCAGCAAAACGGAGTAAAGACATCGATCCAAACAATGAAACAGTGAAAGGAAGCAGTGAACCAGTGAATCGGAGGAGTTGCGGAGCGTTAACCCTTCCGATGATCGTGTAACATGCGTCCGATAGGCGATTTAAAAGGTTAGACCTGAAGGCACTTCTATTATTCATTTTTATTCATCTCTTAATCGTTTTATTTATCTTCTTCACATGAGAGTCGCTTTTGGATGTGTGTTGTGACCCTAGAATGAATGGGAAATGTGTCGTCTCTTGCGATATATAGGATGGAAACCCAGACGTAAATTCCGTAGCCGAATCCGAATGGACGTTAGTGCGGTCTGTACTTGGGATACAACTCCACGTACCACTTGAGTAAACGGAACATATCTCGCTTTATTTTATCTTGATTGTTTATTATCCGCATTTTATATTCTGTCTTTTACTTTCCGTATGATATTTGCTTGTGTAAGGACGATATAGTGCGCATGAGCTTAGTATGTTGGTCTAAAGGTTTTCTATTTGAGAGAAGAAAAGTCTAAAAGACTACCTTTACGATAGTACTTTGCCGCGTCAGACGAGGTATGTTCGATTGAATGCGAGATACGTTTAATCGGGCATGCGAAGTCCCATATCCTTGTCTTATTTATTTTATATGCGTTGTGATGTGATGCGCATGGGCTTAGTATATTGGCCTAAAGGTCCTCTATTTGAGAGAAGAAAAATCTAAAAGACTACCTTTACGACAATACTTTGGCGCGCCTTTTAATATTCCGCCATTTATTTTCTGCAAGTTATCTGTTTATGTGTTGATGATATAGTGCGCATGGGCTTAGTATGTTGGTCTAAAGGTCCTCTATTTGAGAGAAGAAAAGTCTAAAAGACTACCTTTACGACAATACTTTGTCGCGCCGGACGAAGTATGTTTGGTTGAATGTGAGATATGTTCGATCGAGCATGCAAAGTCCCATATCATTGTCTTGTTTATTTTCATGCATTGTAATGCCATGCGCATGGTCTAACTAGGGTGGATTGAAGGTCCTCTATTCGAGGGAAAATGCCTAAAGGCTACCTTTACCACGATGTTTTGCCGCGCCGGACGAGGTACACCCGATTGAATATGAATGAGTTCAGTCGGACACACGAGGTCCTACATTGTGCATCCGTGTATGTGTTTGCGTCGTCTATCATGCATCAGGTCTTGTCCCGTTCGAACGCGTTATCAAACGCTATACGAACGTGAACCTTTTGTTTACCATTCGAACGCGTTTATGAACGCTTCTCGAACGTGCATGTGTTTTGTTTCATCAAGTCTGGTCCCGTTCGAACGCGTTATCAAACGCTATACGAATGCGAACCTTCTGTTTACCGTTCGAATGTATTTACGAACGCTACTCGAACGTGCATGTGTTTTGTTTCATCAAGTCTTGTCCTTTTCGAACGCGTTATCAAACGCTATACGAACGCGAACCTTCTGTTTACCGTTCGAACGCGTTTACGAACGCTACTCGAATGCGCATGCATTTTGTTTCATCAGGTCTTATCCCGTTTGAACGCGTTTGCAAACGCTACACGAACGCACATACACTGAACTGATTCCTTTTCATCTCATTTCATGCATAATTGCTTCTTGGGTGATTTCTCTTGCGTTATGCAATTAATCATACTATTCCATTGTTGACACTCTCACTGTTATCATCTATTTGTATTCCCGCATTTATCTATTTGATGTGAGATTGTGTTCAAGCATGATTAGGTCGTTAGGATGTTACTTGTTTCTCAAGCATGATTTAGCCATTCATATGTTATTCCTCTATGCATGATCTTGTTATCTCCTTTCGCAATAGGTGTTTCTTTATGTTTATGCTTAGGGTGTTATTTATCTTTCGTGTTTGATGATTCAACATGTTCATGAGATTATTGTGTGATATCGTATGTTTGCCGTTATGATGATTACTTTCATGCATGTGAACTTAAAAGTAGAATACTCTTGGAAATATGTTGCGTAGATTCGATTAAATTATTGCACAAATCATTTCATTACAAGTGGCATAAGTAAGAGACCGTTCTGAACCCAACGGTTTGAGGTCTTCCCTTGCGAGGGGTGAGTGCGGCCTTAAATCATTTTCCCGGTTCACACCGGGTGGCGACTCCATGTTATTTCTCTGGTTTAGTCCCCATGTGGGCTACTCCGTTCTCTCAACCGGGCCGCGATCCCAGGACAGCGTCGTCCAACATCTGTGTCCTACAGCCTGCCCTCGCCCCCTCGACATCGGCCCGATGATATCCAGCCCCCACTGGGTGAACGGCCAAGGACTGGACAGGGTAGTCAACTGCTCTGCCGACTGGTGGTGAACATTGGCATTCTTCTGGCATCCTTCACATTTCCGGGCCACCCTTATACCGTTCTGATGCATGGTTGGCCAGTATAACCCTTGCCTTAAAGCTTTAAAGGCAATTGATTGTCCTCCGGCGTGACTCCCACAGATTCCCGCATGAATTTCCCTGAGCACATAGTAAGCCTCCTCTTCTGCTAAACATCTCAGGAGGGGTACCGTATAGCCCCTTCGGTATAGCACCCCCTCGATCAAGGAAAACTTGGTGCTTTTAAATTTCAGCTTCCTGGCTTTCTTCTTATCTTCAGGTGTCTCCCCAGTCTCCAAATATCTTCTGATTGGTTGCATCCATGAAGATTCGCTTTCCATATCCAGCATCGCTACCCCGAGCTCTCCCACGTTTGTTTCTCGGAGGCAGATTAGAGGGACTATTCTAGGATTTTTCGACCTTATCGAAGATGCGAGCAGTGCTAAAGAGTCTACCTCACAGTTGTTTTCCCGGCCGACTTGCACAAAATGTTCCCCATTTTCCACCAACCTTTTTACCTTAGCCAAATAGGCTATCATACTCGGCTCCGTGGCTTGGAACTCTCCCTTCAGCTGCTGAACGGCCAGCTGGGAGTCGCTTCTTACAACTACGTCGTGGATGCCCATCACTGTGTATAACCTAAACCGACTAAAATTACCTCAAACTCCGCCTCATTGTTTGTGGCCTCGAAGGCGAATCTCAAGGCGAACAATACTTCTTCACCTTTATCATTTTTTAGTACGATTCCGGCCCCATTACCTTGTGAGCTGAAAAATCCTTCTATTGACATCTCTCATTTGTCTTCCCCAACGATCAAAATCTGGGGTTCTGTGAATTCAGCAACAAAGTCCGCCAGAGCATGCCCTTTTACCGCTGCCCTTGGGAGGTAAGAAATGTCGTGTTCACTCAACTCTACCGACCATTTCATTAACCTGCCCGAGACCTCCGGTTTCTGTAGAATCTACCTCAAAGGATAATCGGTATAAACCTCAATAGGATGGGCCTGGAAGTAAGGTCGTAACTTCCGGGCCGCAGTGATTAATGACAAGGCGACCAGCTCATGTGCTGGATATCTGGTCTCAACATCTAATAAAGCTTTACTAACATAATACACGGGCCTTTGAACTTTATCGGCCTCTTGCACTAATACTGAACTTACTCCATGCTCCGAAAAAGCTAAATATAAGTATAAGGTCTCACATGGGGACGGCTTTGCTAGAAGTGGGGGCTGCGTCAGGTATTATTTTAACTGCAGGAAGGCCTCCTCGCATTCTGGCGTCCAATTAACTTCCCTTTTTGCCCTCTTGACGACTTTGAAGAAAGGGTGCCACTTGTCGGTTGCTCGGGAAATAAATAGATTTAATGCGGCCACCCTGCCGGTCAGGCTTTGCACTTCTTTTATCGTCCTGGGAGACTTTAAGTCCATAACGGGTTGTATTTTCTGCGGATTTGCTTCTATGCCTCGAGAGCTTACCATATAGCCCAAAAACTTTCCCGAGGCCACTCTGAAAGCACACGACTTTAAGTTATGCTTCCTTAGCAATTAAAAGGTTTTCTTCAGTTCGACCACGTGATAACCTGGCTCCTTAAACATTGTTATCATATCATCAACATATACCAGCATTGACGTGCCGATGAGTGGCCTAAAAATCTTGTTCACCAGCCTCTGAAAGGTTGCCCCGGCATTTTTCAATCCGAATGGCATTACTTTATAACAATAAAGCCCCTGATCGGTAACAAAAGTCATATTCTCCTCGTCCTCAGGATATATCTTGACCTGGTTATATCCCGAAAATGCATCCATAAAGCTTAGCAGTCTCTGGCAGGCCGTCGAATCCACCAACTGATCTACCTTTGGTAGTGGGAAGCTGTCTTTCGGGCATGCTTTGTTGAGGTCGGTGAAATCCACGCACATCTTTCACTTTCCATTGGGTTTCTTCACTAATACCACGTTCGATACCCACTCTGGGTATTTCACTTCTATGATAAAACCAGATTTAATAGTTTTTCTACCTCGGTAGCCATTGCCCTGCACCGCTCCTGGTTAAAGGTTCTTCTTTTTTGCTTGATTAGTTTGTGGGATGGGTTTACTGCCAAACGGTGACTGATAAACTTCGGATCTATCCCGGGCATATCATCGTGCCCCCATGCAAAGATGTCCGGGTACTCCTTTAGACACTTCAGCAGGTCATGTTTCAGGGCCTCGTCTAAGTCTTCCCCTACTTTTACATTCTTCCCATCTCTAATTCTTCGAATGCCCCTAGCCGGGCAACTTTCTTTGGCCGAGGACCTGGATCCTTACTTGTCTCTTCCCCGTCTTCATTCCCTTGCCTTTTCCGGGTACCCACTTCAATGCATAGGGTTTCCCGTGAGAGGGTGGCAAAACAGCTCCGAGCCACCTTCTGACTCCCGCACACGATTCCAATCCCATCCCGGGTGGGGAATTTTAACTTCAAGTAATAGCAAGACATTGCAGCCTTTATCTTCATCATGAAAGGCTAACCAAAAATGACCTGGTAACTGCTCATGCAATCCACCACCGTGAAATTCATCAAAATAGTCCTAGTCCGGGGACGGGTTCCGATTGTCATTGCCAATTGCATCATTCCCAATGGAACGACCGTCGAGCCCCCGAAATCGTACAGAGGAGTCCCATCGTCGGTTAGAGTCGCATACTCCACCCCAAGGCCGTCCAAAGCCTCATTGGAGATTATATCCACTGCAATCCCGGGATCCACTAGGATTCTGTCTACCTCAGAACCGCCGATTATCGCCATGATTATTAATGCATCATCATGGGGGAAACTCACCCCTCTATCATCCTCATCCGTGAACATTACTGGCACTGACCGACCACATTGTATTCCCGAGGCCCGTTCTATTTCTAACACTTCCGACCCCCGAGTCAGACTATAGTTTTTTCTTGACCGGTTAGAGTCCCCGGCCAGTGTCTTTCCCCTTGCAATGGTATTCACCTGTCAGCAATGTGATCTCTGCCTGGCCGCCATAACTTCATGGTCAATATAGTTATTCAAATACTTGTTCCGCGCCAGGTCTTCCATTTGCTCCCGCAAGTCTTTGTATCCGTCCGTCGTATGTCCCCTCAAATTATGATGCTTGCAATAGGATTTTTTATTCCTCCTGTCCGGTGGGAATCTTCTGAAGTCAGGCTCTATCAAGAGGCCATTTCCCTGGATTTCCATGACGATTTGCCCCAGCGGTTTGTTCAAAGGAATGTATGCCTCTTCCCCGACCACATGGTTCACCTGGGCCGAGATTCCCTTTTCCTGGTCATTCCGAGGTATCGGCTTGAATTCCCTTCGCCTTGGGGGTGGTTTTTTTAACTCCATATTTGGCCTGCGAGGAGCTTCTGCCCTCGTTGTCCTCTCTCTGATAGTTGTCCCCCTCCGGGTGATTCTCTCCTCATCTTCCAACAAAACAAACTTCCGGGCTATTTCCAGAGCGGTGTACCCTGGATCCTCAGGTGAGTCCACAGCTTTCTGATCTTTAAGGCCCCCTTCAAACTTTCCAAGGCTTCGAGCGCCTCTCATCCCCCGACCTCGAGCACCATGTTATGGTACCATTCAATGAAAGCCTTCAGGGGCTCATCGTCCCCCTGCTTCATGAGCCTCAATTCCCCAATTGTCTTCTTTGGGACGCAGGCCCCTTTGAAGTGCCGAACAAATGACTTCCTGAGTTACGCGAAGCTACCGATGCTCTCTGGGGCTAGACTTCTGAACCACCGAATGGCAGACCCACCCAAGGTTAGAGGGAATACTTTGCAAATGGCATTCCCTACCACTCCTTGGACCCCCATCAATAGGAAAAACCCTCAATATGGGATTTTGGATCAATATGGCCTTTGTAGGGCGTCATGGACGGCATGTTGAATCGTCTTGGGAATTTTACCGACCTTATTTCTTATGTGAATGGAGATTCAACCTCGTCGTCCCGAGCATCTCCCGTATCAATTTTGAGGTTCACTCCCCACTTGGCCATTTCTTTTCTTAACCAAGATCTTATATTGCCAACTGTGTTACCATGCCGCCTCCCGCGGCCTTCTTCGCGTCTGTCACCCCGGGTGCGGCGTTCCTCCTGACTTGAGATTTCCCGTCCAGTTTCACCATGCTTCCTATCTCCCCTTCTGGTGTCGCGGGGGCTATCATAGGAAGAATCTGGCGATTGTCTCCCCTCTTCTTCTTCCCACATATCCTCCGTTTGTAAATTTTTTTCTACCACTACGGACCTCATCCCGTAGGGACCCTTCCTCCTAGGTTCATCGTCATCACTCACATCTGCAACCCTTTTTCCTTCCGCTATTTTGCCTCTCCTCCAACTGGTTCCGGCTTCAAGTCTCTCATTATTCATCTCTTTCATCTTCTCCAGTCTATTAATCATGGATTTCAAAAGGATTTGGTTTTCCTCCCTATCTTTCCTCATATTTTCCTTCATCTTCTCCATCCATTCCGCTGTTGAACTCCCTGACGACCGGTGATTTCGACCTTCTGCCATCGTCTTATCACGGGAGCTGCTTTTTATTGGAATCCCCACAGACGGCGCCAACTGTTGACGATTGATTTTAATCTCAGGGGCAATAAGGGCTCTTCGCTCCCAAGACAATCTTCCTGCAACTTTGAATTTGTTTTTGTTATGGGAAACCAAAAGCAAATTCGGCAAAAGATAGATGAAGACACCAATCAACAAAGAGATTTAACGTGGTTCGGCGGATCAGATCCAACCTACATCAACAGGCACAAAACAGGTGTTATTCTATTACTGAAATACGCTGTTACTTGTTTACAGGTCTAATAAATTATTCTCTATCTTCTTTTCAAGTATGATCTCCCCTCCCATTTATACTAGCAAAGAGGCGGTTTCCCTTTCCCACAAGACTTCTTGGCCGAAACTACCTTCGCCTTCATCTAAATTCTATAAGAACACTGACTTATCATCTTATCCCATAAAAATAGGATGATTTATCATCTTATCCCGTAAAAATAGGATGACTTATCACCTGGAACATATCTTTCCATCTGCTCGGTCTTCAAGAGGTCGGTCACAATGGTCCTCTGAACTGAGAATGTTGCCACCGATCTGATAATGATCGGTCATCCGAGCTTTTATGGTCGGTCACCGATCATAAAGTGATCGTTCCCTTACCGTTGGCGAATGCAACATCGAATGGTCGAGTCGACATTAATGGTCTCGATCAAGAAGGGAGTTACCCTTTTACCTCTGTCGTGCTGCTTAAATACCATAGTGCTTGAAAATACCATCAACAAACTTAATGAATCCAGATAATTTGGTTGACATAGACATATGGTTCAATTGGATTAAACTGGGTATTTGCGTCTGACCATCGACAGAGCCTTTTGCATAATTTAGTGTTCCAGGTTAGTAAACCAATTTATTACACAAACATGAAATAACCACTTCATCTTTTAAAATATATTAGAAAGATTCACAACCCTAGATAGTTTTTAATATTGAATTTTCTTAAACCTACTTTTGTGCAATTTTATTTACTTGTTTTTTTAAATTTAGAATCATCACCATTTCAAATCAATCAATCAACATGTTATATACTAGTAATCATTTGACCTCATACAATTAATAGATTAGGTATTAAGTCCTCACGAGATCGATACTTTTTATACTACTTGAATGATACGTACGCTTGCGTTATACGTGTGTGTTTACGCCGGTCAACGGGTGGGTGAATTATGGACATAAAATTTGATTTCGTGACGGATATGTCTAAATCTAGAGAGTCTCACTAATGAAATATACTCGTAGAGCACTAGGGCAACTGTTATGAATAATACTGATTATTTATAACTCGTTTAATGGTTAAACGAAAAATACATGCGATATGGACCTAATGGTCATTTCCTAATTAATGTGTATTTGTATTTTAATATTTGATATTATTAAATACAGATTAATTAATTGTCAAATTGAGATATTTGACATATATCATTAATATATGTATTTGAGATATTTAATGTGAATATAATACATATATTTAAGATATTTATTTTTAATTATTTAATTGTTAAATAATTAAGTTAATTGAAAATTAAATATATTTGCCATGATTAATGTTAGGAAATGGCATGATTTGGTTGGTTCACTTGTTGATTCACTTTTTGATAAAGGTTATCAAATTGAACAAGTAAACTTTAACAAATCAAATTGAAACAAAAATTAAATATTTGATATTTATTTTTTTTTCCACCAATTTCATCCATAACAAAAAAAAATGGAATATAAATTATTTTTGTTTCATTTTTTTTAGAAGACAAGTTACAATATATTTTACTAAGAAAAGTTTGAGAGAAAGTTGAAGAACAAAAGAGAAAAGCTTGGGAAAATTTTGATTTTGTAAGTAATTTCTTATTTTCTTCAACATGAAAATTGTTTCTATTTTTCTAAGCTTCAATATGTGTTGCTTAGAATTTTATCTACTCTTTACTTATGTAAATTAATTGATTGGAAACTTGTTGGAAAGATGTTGCATGTGTGTATGAACAAAGTATGCTTATAATTAGTTATTAAGCATTATTTTGATTAATTAGTAATCAAGTTGCCATTTTAGAGTTGCTTAGCCATTCATAAATAACCTAGAATTATTCTTGAGTTGTTTCATGATGGTGAGACTTGATTGGTGTGGTATTAAATTGATTAAAATGCTGAATTTTATCAATTTAGTGTAAATTGTGCAAGAAATTAGAGTTATTAACCCATTCAAATTTTGGGGCTTTTCATATATATGATATAATTTGATGTATATTTGATGTATGCCAAATTTGTGATTGATTGGATTTGATCTTGATGTGTTTTGAACAAATTGGGCCAAATTACAATTAATAGAAAATCTGGGCTGTTTTCGTAATTCTGGAAAAATACTGGGCATTTTTGGAATTCTGGAAAAGTTTATGGTTTTTGTTGAAAATTGTATAAATTATTTTGGGATTGATTTGGAATCAATTAAATATGTATTTGATCATTTAAGGACCAAAATGATTAATTTACAAAGTGTATGAGTCTCACAGCAATTAATGATAAATCTGATTTTCAGATAAAAATTCAGTTTTTATTTATTGAGTAATTAGAATAAATTAGTTTATTTTAATTGCCCAAGAAAAATATTTATCGGAAATTATTTCGGATTGAAAATACGCGAAAACGGTGAAAAACGGCGTTACCGGGTAACGGCTGCCCAAATAGTGAACTGGGCATTGTTCGGGCAGCCCACGAACTGTCCAAATATTTTTGGGGCTGACCTGGGCAGTCCCCATGAGCATTGGTCGGCCGGAAACGCATTTTATGCTATTTTGCGGAAAAATATTTTCGCAAAAGTTTCGCGGTGTTTCTATATTATTTATGTCGTTATATGATATCGAATAAATATGTTTAGGTGAAATATGAATGAATTATTAATATTGGATATTAAATAATTTATTCGTTAGTTTAAAATTTTTAAACTACGATTTCGCCCGAACAGCGCTTCTTCCGCTGCGCCTCCCTGATTTGACCCTAACAGTTAATGCCTCGAGGATGACCCGACCTGTCAGCTCGGGAAAGCTGTTTCAGTTCCCAACCTGGTAGGGCAGATCAGATTGGTAATGGTATGGTCAGGTCCAAGTGACGTAAGCCCTGTATGGGAACCCGCTTTCTCCAAAAAATAATGTGACAGAAGTGGGCCACCAGCTTGTCCTCTGGCATACGCTATCGCATAGGAGCAGTTGTAATACAGGCAGACATATGGTCTAAAACGTATAGCAGAGGGTAAAGTAGCATGATTTAATGAGATGTCAGGTGGCAGAGCTACTTTCGGCAGAGCAGTTGGGGAAGAAAGCACTCGCATTAATGGTAGATTCACATGGTTTACGTCATGAGATTGATGTGCCCCATTATATAAAGGGATCGAGAATTCATTGTGGGGGTTGGCTAATTCTATTTCATTCTTCACTGGTAATAGAGAGGAAAAAACTTAAGTGTAAGAGTGAGCTTGTAAGAGGTCGGTCAACCGAGCTTGAGTGATAGGCAGGTCGGTCATTACCTGACCATGCAATAAAAGCTTTCTTTTTCCTTGTGCCCGTGGATGTAGGTTTGATCCATTCCGCCGAACCACGTTAAATTCTATGTTCTATCTGTGTGTTTTCTCATCTGTTACTAAGTTTGTATTTGGTTCCCAGCAAACCAAATAAATTCACAGTTGAAGAAAAATTATTCGAGGAGTGGTTTTTCCGAATTACCTCTTGAACGAAAATCAGCCGTCAACAAATAATAAGGTAAAAGAACATGACAAAAGAAAGAGACACGAATTATAGTCAACCAACTAAAATTTTGATTGGATAATGCTTCTCTAATATTTATCCCACTAAAACTCGTTGAAATTCTTTAAATTAAGATGGATTAGACACTATAATTGTTCTAATAAATAGACCTAGTGAAACTAATTGATAAGTTCATATTTAAAAATCATAATAACATTATTCAACAACAACTTGTACGAGGTGTATTAAGTTTTTATTTAACAAATGATTTTATGTAATTTAATGTTAGATGAATTAATCTCATTAAATATTATTCAATATTTTATTATGGGATTGCATGAGATTATTGTCTTAAAATGTGTATCACACGATACATGAGCTCCAGGCATGATGTTTCTCTCTTCTTCGAGACGAATTGGCTAGGATATCGAACCCAAAATATGAAGAAATCTCCGAATCCGATTAGCCCCGAATGGGGATATTTCCCATTATACCCGAATGAAAATGATTAATAAATGTGGACCTAATCTCTAATTATTTTTATTTTATTTTATGATTTTTTTAAGGAAAAAAATTAACAATTACATTTATTTTTTGAACTATTTATTATTAAGAAAAAAATATAAATCAGGTCGGGTTTGGGATGACTAGATTCAATCAGGGCCTCGAACCCACCCAATAATATATATATATATATTTTTTAATATATTTTGGGACCCCGAATTCAATCCTCACGTGTCACAAACTCATGGGGATTTTTGCCAACTTTACATGATATGAATGAATTATGTATTGAAAATGATAAGAAGACTACATCGAGATAAATTAACATTAAAATAATATTATTTTAATAAAAAAAAATCAAATCAACATAATATTGATAATAATTTTTTCTATATTTTATTTTTCATTTAGTTTTCTCCATGATATTCAATCTTAGCAATAACATCACTTACCATACCATTGATACCAGATAAGTTTTCCTCTAAGGGTAAGTCGGTAAATTTACGAATAACGTTCATTTACTAAAATGCCTCTGGCATTGCACACGGGCGATTTCACCATCAAACCTCTACACACACTGCGCGTAGCTTCTGGCTGACGCCGGTCCACCCAGTTGGCCATTTCCATCCACGTCATCAAATCTAGGCCCCACATAAACGAAAACCCTAAATTCACGGAAAATGCAACCCAAATGAAAATCCACCAATTTAGAAACCACATCCCTCCAATTCAACGATCTCACATGCCGACACGTAAGTGAAAAATCGCATCCTCACCGTTCATGACAGATCATCCGGGTAGAATCTCGGGCAACACCAAAACAGAACCAACGGCTAAGATATTGCCCTAGATCTAAACGGGCAGATCTGATCGTCTTTAAGAAGCGAGGCTAGCCCCCTCTTGTTCCTCGCTCTGATTAGGGAAATTCAAAACCCTACAAAAAAAAGATTTAAAAATATAAAATTTATCCGTTGGTTGTTGCGCGTGTGGTTCACGCTCTGAGCGATTGATGGTCAATCTCGGCAGCGGATGGCATCGGCGGTGTTAGCCAATCGCGGGGAAGGCAACTGGCCGATGCAGACTAAAGGCAGTGGTCCTAAACACATGGGAAAAGTTCCAAGCCCTAACCCTAACCCTAAAAAGAGAAGTTTTTACCAAGAAATCAACGGCTGTCAAATTGACGACGCGTCGCCGGCCGTCACACAATCAGCCGCCTCAGACGACGCGTCGTCAATCAACAGAAGGCCCAACAACGATAACCTTCTCGTGGGTAATTACGTCAGCTTCAACGTCGCTTCGTATTCAAAAATAGAGCTTTTTGAGCTCAAGAATCGGCTAATTTCGGAGCTGGAGCAGATTCGGCAGCTAAAGAACCGAATAGAATCGCAACAGTTTAGATCCGGCTCTAAAAAATCTTCGCTTTCCGGCAACAAGCGGCCCTTTTTATCGAACGAGTTGAAGAAACTGAATCAACAAGATAATGGGAAGTTGATGAAAAGTTGTGGGCAAATCTTGATGAAATTGATGAAACACAAACATGGTTATATCTTTAATTCCCCTGTTGATGTTGTTGGTATGGGCTTGCATGATTATTACGATATAATTAAAAATCCGATGGATCTTGGCACCGTTAAGTCGAAATTGACCAAGAATATGTACAATTCGCCGGCTAGTTTTGCAGCTGATGTTAGATTGACATTTAACAATGCGATGACTTACAATCCGAAGATCCACGAGGTGCATGCTATAGCAGAGCAGTTTCTATCAAGATTTGAGGAGTTGTTTCGGCCAATTAATGAGAAATTGCTGCAGGAAGAAGATGTTCAAGAACGAGTTTTGGACGAAGATTTTCCGGCAAATTCTTGGAATTTTCATGAGGTGAAAGAGAAAGACAGTGTAAAGCAACAACTTTTGCCGAAATCTGAGCCAATGCAGCGAGTTTTAGCTACTGGGTCAAATCCTAACCCTAAGCAGACCCCACCAGCTGCAGCTCCACAGTTGCCGGTGAGAACACCATCCCCAGTGAGGGTTACACCGGCGGCAAAGCCACTGAAGCAGCCTAAGCCAAAGGCGAAGGATCCGAATAAGAGAGAGATGAGTATGGAAGAGAAACACAAGCTGGGCATAGGGTTGCAGAGCTTGCCGCAAGAGAAAATGGAGCATGTGATTCTTATATTGAAGAAGAGGCATGGGAATCTAAGGCAAGATGAGGATGAGATCGAGCTTGACATTGAGGCTCTTGATACTGAGACTCTTTGGGAGCTTGATCGGTTTGTTACAAACTATAAGAAGATGGTTAGCAAGATTAGAAGGCAAGCTTTGATGGGCATCAACAATGTGCCTTCAGCTGAAGCCAATGGGGTAAGTGAAATCATTAGGTGTTGTGATTTATGTCTTTACATTTTTATGATTTTGTTAATTGATTGCGTTATACTTGTGTGGTTAATTTGTGTTTTGTGTACAGGGTATGCCTATGGTTGAGAAATTTGAAGTGGCGTCAGACGCGAAGAAGGCAAAGAAAGGGGAAGCTGGGGAGGAAGATGTGGACATTGGTGATGAAATACCAATGAGCAGTTTTCCGCCTGTGGAGATTGAAAAGGATAATGCTCATAACAACGATGAGGACGGTAGTAGTTCTAGCAGCTCTGGTAGCTCGAGTAGTGATTCATCATCATCCAGTGGTATAACACCGCAAAATTTGACCTTTGAAATTGTTGTGCAGATGGAAGCTGTGTGGTGGGTAGAAATGATTTGATTCTTTTTTTTTGCAGATTCGGACTCAGGCTCTTCTTCAGGAAGTGATTCGGATGCTGATGATGCGCGGTCATAGAATATACCTTGATGAAAGTATTGAGGTTTTGAGTTTTTGGAGGAGCTGATCGAAAGCTTTCCTGCAAGGGGGGAGCCCTCAAGTGTGATTGTCATGGGTGAACGAGGTACAAATTGCTTTGCTTGTGCCATTTCACCCGTTTCTTTATCTTCTTTTATGTTGTCATCTTGTGTTAAACTTGTGGAAATCTTTTTTGTTTTTGTTTTTTTTTTTTTTACAGGGTTTGATTGATTGCAAGTTGTGCTGAGGACTTGCTGGTTGTAAAGAGGATCAAGAATTGGGAAAATTGAAAAAGTAAAAGAAAAAAGAAAATGGTAGGAATGGTTAGTGAGAGAGTAAAGAAATGTAAGAAAGGAGTTTAAGAGGATTTGTTAGATTTGTTACTGAGAAATTTGTAGGGTTGATTACTTTTGTCAACATTTTTACCATTAAATACACAAAATTTTAGCCGATCATTGACCCGTTTGCAATTGCTTTTTTCCTATTAACTACTAATCAAACATGTGGACTGATTCAAAACTTGCACTGCCAGCACATTCTTTTCTTGACAAATGGGGATGGATGATGGAAACGGATCTCGTTGCATGTTTGAGAAGATTTGAGTAAAATATTCAGCATATTACCTGTAAAGTTTTGTTAACACCCCCAGAAGAAGAAGAAGGGAATAAGATGTTCTAAAGCATGTGAAAGAAACAGCCTGCCTGCCTGGCTTGAACTTGATAATTGATTTTGGGAAAACATTTGCTTCTCTTGTTTATTTTTAAAAAGAAGAATGGTAAGCTGATCAATACAATGCCTGGTCCAACTGCTGCTTGAGTCCCAGGTTAGCCTGTGGCTTTGCAACACCAACTCAAAGTGATCTCTGAAAGTTCTACAAGCAAAACAGCTTAACATAAAAAAAAAAAAAATGCCCAATAAAAGTTTTCGGCAAATATCTTTCCCAACTAATTCTCTTATTACTCTCATTCCAGCTTCTTCAATTGAAGAAACATGTCGCCAAGTTGAGATTCACAAGCAGCTCTTTTAAGGAAAGGCTTGGTCAGGTTAAGAGTTTATACCATCCGGAAGATCTTAGCACAGAACTTGCCAACATCAGCCCGCCTAGACTGCTTCTCAGGCATATTTGTCACCAACTGCTTTATCACATGACTGAGATTTCGGAGATGGCTCTTCAACTTTGTCTTTGATGCATCCCAGGTAGCTTCAGCTAGACCCGGCCGGCGGTTCGGTTCCGGTTCGGAACCGAACCGAACCGGCCGGTTTCCGGTTCCACAAGTGTGGAACCGGAACCTAAAACCGAACCGGAACCGAACCGTTCGGTTCCGGTTCGGTTCGGTTCTTTTTTTTTTTAATTAATTAAAATAAAAAAATGAGATTAAATTTATAAATAAAAAAAATTTATTACATTGAAGAGCTTGAGCTTAAATTTTTAAAAATTTAAGTTGCCTACGTATCCTCCAAGGGTGAGAGGAATCAAAGCTCACGTAGTTCCATTACAAGTTTTAGTCTTTTAGACATATCCCCTTTGTAAATTATAATTTTACAATTATCAATCATCATTATCAGTTGATCCTTCGGCTCCGGTTCCGCTTGCACTTGTTGCAGAAGCATTATCGAACAAATCTTCACAATCATCGGGGGCATCTTCTTGTTGTCTCAGATCAGCTTGAGTCAAATCATCCACACAAGCTGTTGCTTCTAGAGTGCTTGGATGTAATGAAGATCGCCTAACTTCCAATATATTACCTCCCAAGCTGAAGGCTTGCTCAACCGCAACGGTGGAAATAGGTGCTGCCAAGATCTCTTTAGCAATAATAGATAAAACATGATATATATTTTGATGCTAGTTCCACCATTCAAGGATTTTAAAATTTTTACTGCATAAACTTTTATTAGAAAACTCAAAATTTGTAGATAAATAATTATCTAATTCAGGATTATTAGTTGTCGTATCCCTAGATTTTTTATTTCGTTGCAATAACCAACAATCCCCTGCGCTAAGTCTTGTTTGAATTACCGGTTCGCTACTACTAGATTGACCTAATGTTCCTAAGTTATATCTTACAATATAATCATTAAATAAAATAATTAAATCACTTCTTAATTTCTTCATTATGCTCGTAATATCAATGTTATCTAATATTCCTAAATAACCATAGTAAGCTTGTAAACCACCATTCAAACCTTCTAATTTAAATCTAGGATCAAAAACAGCAGCAATAAGATAAAGTAAATGAATTTCTCTAAAATAATGCAACCATTTTACCTTCATAACAGTAATGGCTTCGAGCAAAACAGATCATTAGGGTCGTCACTGTCAACATGCTCATCGAGAGTGCCAACAATATTCAAACTCTCAAGAAGAAATAAATGTGCTGTAGGATAATAAACACCGCCTAAAAACTAAAGTAGCATCATTAAAAACTCTTAAAATATCTAAAAAATTTTCACAAATATCCCATTGACTAGGATAAAGTGTGATATTTTGAACATGTTGAAAAAAAAAACTACATAATGCATCTTTGTATTGAAATGCTTGACATAAAAGAAAATAAGTAGAATTCCAACGTGTTGGAACATCTCTAGAAAATTTAATCGGTTTAATACCATTTATTTTACAAAACTTGGTCCATTCTCTCCTAACTTGAGAATATAACCAAATACAATTAAGTGCCATTTTAATTGGATCAAGGAAAGGAGATAATAATTTTAAACCGTCTTGCACACATAAGTTTAGGACATGACATGTACAACGAATATGAAAAAATCGACCCCCTAAATTTGGTTCACATAAGGATTTTAAATCATTAATGGATGCAGTATTTGCAGATTCATTATCAAATCCAATTGTTAAAATTTTTTCTACTAAACCATATTCATCAAAAATTACCTTCATCATTCTATAAATATTTTGTGCAGTATGTGGGTCATCAAAAACTCTAAATGCAATAAGTCTTTTTTGCATGGTAAATGATGCATCAATCCAATGACAAGTCACACCCATGTATGAGTGTGTTTGCCAATGGTCACTCCAAATATCAGAACATATAGAAATACGACCTTTCATCTCTTTAAATATTTCATTTAAAATAATTTTACCATCTTTATATAATTTGAAAATATGACGTTTTGTTGTGTTTCGAGACATTCTACATGCAGCAGGGTTTAAAGCATTATGCACGTAATTAGTAAAATGAAGTTTTTCACCAAAGCTTAAAGAAAGATGTGCCATACAAGTTAATTTCGCAAATTCTTCTCTATTTTTTGCATCAGAATATTTAAATAAATCAACACTACTCATACCTCTACTAGATGATGCATACCTGGCCATTTGAGTCTGCGTCGTATCAATGCCAAATTAAACCGGATGATGTTTTTCCATGTGCTTGATCATATTGCCGTATCCACCTGAAAATTTATAGATAACCCCACAATAGTTGCAAATTGCTCGTTGTGAACCATCTTCTAGGCGTTCCAAAGTAAAATGACTTTTGAAAATATCCGAGGACCGAGCCTTAACTTCTCTTCTCCGTGATTGTGTACTGACACTAGGGCCGCTCTCTTGGGTTGGCATATTTGACATAATGTTCTCAGATGAGCTTGCCATTTTTCGTTTGAGAAATTAGGAAGAA
This sequence comes from Zanthoxylum bungeanum, assembly GCA_019454045.1. Classification (NCBI taxonomy): domain Eukaryota; kingdom Viridiplantae; phylum Streptophyta; class Magnoliopsida; order Sapindales; family Rutaceae; genus Zanthoxylum; species Zanthoxylum bungeanum. The sequence continues at coordinate 37,531 of SKCR01042775.1, forward strand.
AAATAAGAAAATTGAATAATTGCGAATAAGAGATTTATAGAAAATGAGAGAGTTGAGAAATTGGTGTGATGAAATTATGAAAAATGAATCATATTTATAGAATTTTAGAATTTTTTTGATACCAAAAATGCCCATAAATATAACCGTTTTATTACCGTTATTAGGGGTACATTAGTAATTTTTATTTTATATAATAAAAATATTTTTTTTTTTAATTTTTTTAATTTTTTTTTGGCAGGGAGACGTTTGGCAGGGAGCCAAACGGCTCCCTGCATCCCCAAACGGCACTAGCCGTTGGGGGAATTAGGCCCCCAACGCTAGTAGCCGTTGGGGGCCGTAGGGTTCATGTTGGAACCCGACGGTTCTAACCGGAACCGTTCGGTTCCGGTTGGAACCGTCCGAACCGGTGGAACCGTACGGTTCCACAGGTTCGGACCGGTTCGAGTTGGGGTGGAACCCCAACCGAACCGGTCCCATTCCGGTTCGGTTCCGGAACCGGAACCGGAATCGGTTGGAACCGGAACCTTTCGGTTCCAACCGGTTCGGTTCCAGTTCGGTTCCGGTTCCGAACCGGAACCGTGGCCGGGTCTAGCTTCAGCAGAGCTTAAAGGAACCACTGACTTCAATATCTAGGTGCGAGCACCTCTATAAATGTCACCTCAGTTTTCTATGAAAAATTGTGGAGTTCTAGTTCTTGTGTGTTATTTTTTTATTATGTGTATTTTTATTCAAATCATGAGTAACTAATTTCTTTTTATTGGGATAAATGGTGAAAATTTTAATATAAAAATATAAATTAATCTCACTTATATTATAATATATAAATGATAATATAATGATTAATACTTAATTTATTTCTGGATTAATTATTGACAAACTTTGTTAGGTTTTAAATATTTTGACATAATTAATTCCTGAAATAAATTAAATGAGTAATAATGATAATTTATATATTATAAAAAATGAGATTTCTAAATTTGAAATATTAAAAATGAATCCTCTAACCCCAAGTATTTTATTTTATTGTTGCAGTCCAATTTAAAAATTTCTAATCACTTCAAACAACTCAATCTTTTTATTTTCACTCAAATTATTATTTTATTTTACTAAATCTATTGCATGTGGATCGATCCCGAACTTATCGGGTAATTTTATTATTTCAACATTTTTATACTTGTGAGTAAAAAATTTGAGCATATCAAATAGATTTTCAAGAACCAAATGAATGTGATAGAGTTCTCTGTTCTTAGATCAGACCTTTTCAACCAAGTCTAAAATAACGGAGACAGCAGGCTGTCGGAATATCGTTTCTTTGCTGACCCTTCATTGATGAAGAGACCTCCAAAAAATCAGCAATAAGTTTAAGCAATTGAAAGAGGCAGACCTAATGCAAAAGCCTTGTCTTTCACAATGCAAAAACAATTTAAGACCAAAAAACAGTACCAAGTTAGAAATGCCATGCAAAGATCTCCAACCAAATCAAATGGTCAACTTATTGACAGCAAACCTCATTTCAAAACATAACTCTAAAATATAATTTAAAGTTTCATCAAAGTAAAATCAATTACCATTTATAAGATTCAGAACCAATTAACAAAGCATACCTCTCTCGAAGAAGAAAAACCACAGATAAGCCTACGCACACCATATCTTAATGAAGGCGCACTTTCATTTAACCCATCATCCTTGTTACCTTCTAATTTTAACCCAATACCTCAACTGACTGATCCCCGAGTCAATCATATGCCTTCTGAACTTCCTGCAACTCTTTCAGCAATGTCTCAGCGGCTGCTTGTCTCACAGGATGCCAAGTCATTAAAAACACTAAGACGCAAGTCAGGTATCCCACTACTCAATGATGATGATGATGCCCAAATTTCTTCTCCTTTCAATACTCCACCGATCTGAACTTGTTTATCTTCCAAAGCAGACCAATGCCACTCCTTATCCATCACTTTCCCTATCTTCCTTCTTTCGATAGGACGTCAGACAGAACTAGAAACGTTTGCATCGATCCCCATCTGCATTTTCTCCTTCTTTTTGCTCGTCCTTTTTCATTTTCTTCTTCAAATGTCTTAAAATAACATTATCATTCCCCATATTATCAGCAATTGTTTCTATAGTAATATCTACCACACCCTTTCCTTCCTCTACCACATTAGAGTTCCTTTTCTTGCTCCCCATTCTAATCAAGCTTCAAACTCTCTACACCAACAATGCATCAAAAATAACAATCAACCTACCCAGTTCAACTTATAAAAAGAAATTATAACATCAATAATAACAACTTAGTACGTTAATCAAAGTAATAATTTTTGTTCATTGAAAATAAAAACATAAAAATAAAATCATTTTCTTATATTACAACTGCATGTTCCTTCATTTTCATAGCAAACAAATCAATGGGGAAGATTATGTAAAAATATAAAGAAAAATAGCAACAAAGAGCTAGGGAACCCGAGCTTTTCCGAGTTTAAAAGAGAATAATGAACTTGGGATTTGGGGTTGTTGTTTTTTGACACGTTCAAAAAATGGTTATTTACTTCCAAGTATAAGAGTGTCGAAGTAATAAAATAACCCAGTAAATCCGGGGTCATCCACAAGGAATAAATTTAATAAAACAAAATAACAATAAGAGTGAAATAAAAATATTAGATTTGTTTGAAGTGGGGGAAAATTTTAAATTTAACTACAACAATAGATTAAAATGTTGAGGTTAGGAGATCCACTCTTAATATTTCAAATATAGAGAAATCTTATTTTTTATAATATACAAATTGTTATTATACCATGTTAATTTACTTCAGGAATTAATTATGACAAAACATATAAAACCAGCCATAAAGGCGATGATAACATTTTGTCTATAACAAGTCCAGTTATGTACTCAATTATTCCAAAAAAAATAAAACCAGCCATATAGACGGTAGCAAAGTTTGTCAATAATTAATCCAGATTTAAATACTTATTCAGATTTCAATTTATATATTATAATATAAATAATATTAATCTATATTCTCATATTAAGAGCTTCACTCTTTACCCATCATGATGAAATTATCTACTCATGATTTGTAGAAAAACATGCATAATTTTATTACCGAAAGAAAAAGAAATTACTAGAAAGCTTAAAAAAATAAAACACACAAGATACTCTCTCCCAAATTCTACAATAGTAGAAGTTCTCATCTCTATTTATAGTAGAAGTTCTCATCTCTCAATTATTCATTACAACTTTCCAAATCAAATACAAACAACAAACTTTAATTAATTAATTTTTTCTTTTTATTTATTTTTTTATTTTTGTTGATCATATAGCAAACATTTGTCACTATCCACCTAAAATGAATTGTGACATTTATTTATTTTATTTTCTAATAATTAAAATTACATATAATACACTTGACTTCTTCATCTATTTCGACCATGAAAAACTCAGAATTTGAAAATCTTATAAACTTCAAAGTTGTAGATCTTTGAGTCTTCTTTCATCTGGAACTTGAATTAACTTAATCCGATACTGGAGTAAGAAGTTATAGCCAATAAACGAAACTTGTGCAAAGTTGGAATTTCCGAAATTGTACACTGTCACAACCCCCTTCCAACTTTCCGACCTCCAAAATCCAAATGTCAAGTCCCTTTTTTTTTCTAGTTATGCATCCAAATTATTATTTCACCTACATACGAAATAAAAAACAAAATAAAATTATATAATATATAAATTTAATTATTATACCACAAATGTGCTAAATTAAGGGGATTAATGAAACTACAAGTGTAAAATGATTAATTTTTTCTTTTAATAAATGTGTAACTTTTAGTATTCATCACACCCCCAATTATTTTATTACCAGACCCTAGTAATTTAAGCGAAAAACTTAGAAAAGACAAATTCTTATCCAAATTAATAATTGTTTTCTTTCTTTCTAAATGATCAAATAAGTAAATTCTCCTATACTTTTTACCATTCTTCCATACACACATAAAACAAGGTATCAATCATTTCATTATGCCCACAGTATTCACAGGTCTTGTTGAAAAAAGAGTAAAATTTTTGTCATAAAATTATATTAGAGTTTACACCTTTTGACAATGAAAGTTTATTTATAAATACAAAAATAGTTTTTTTTTTAATAAAAATAATATATCTTCAATCCTTGTAACGAGCTTTGGGCCAGTGACTCCCAACCCATTTGGCTTTAGGGCACTAGGTGTTAAGACACCCATACATACTTAATTGCTCGGATCTCAGATATTAAAAAGAAAAAGTGTCTGATTTCCTTAAGTTGTCTCTTTAACCCATGTAACGAGCTTTGGGCCAATGACTCCCAGACCAGTTGGCCTTAGGACACTAAGTGTTAAAACACCCATACAGACTTAATTGTTCGAGTTAGAGAGACTACGAAATCGAACTTATTCACACACGTTTTTTTTACAAACTCAAGCTCTACCGTTTTACACGAACAATCATTGCTTACTGAGGCAAGATGTCCGGTTACTGAGTAAAAACTTGATTATTATCATTTTTTAAACTAATTCAAACTCTACCGTTTTACGTGAATAATCACTGCATGCTGAGACAAGATGTCCAGTTACTAAGTAAAAGCATGATTAGTTTTTTTTTTAAATAAAAACACAAATTCCAATGCCTTTAGGTGCTACCTCCAACAAACTAGAGAACTGATATTACAAATTTTTCACTTACAACCCATGTTCATATGTTAGCTTGTATGTTGATAATATTTGTCAAATGAGCATATGAAGATCAAATTTAATCAATATTATGGAGAATTCACAAATTTAAATGATTCAAAAAGAAAAGGAACAAAAATAACTTGTTACGAATTATTTTGAGATGCGTCTCATGAGCGAAAACTTCTTACACAACCACCTCTGAACAACTATTCCACTTGGTTAGTCAAAAATTTATTGTTAGTTTGTGTGTATTTTTTTTTTGAAAAACACAAAAGAAAATCAACACAATATATATATATATATATATATATTACACACAAAATAACAACAAAGCAAAAACAACATAAAAAAAAAACTCTTTTTTTTTGACAAAAAACATCAACACAAAAATAATTTTTTTTAAACAAAAAACACAACAACGAAACATAAAAATAAAAATTATTTAATTAACTATTCCCCCCATCCAATTTGAGACATTGTCCCCAATGTCTGAAAAAAAGAAGTAGAGTTTAGAAGACATCACATGGTTAGTGTGAAATTGACAATTGAATCTACGACTATTTAAAAGGAAAAAAACTACAGATTAATATTCCAGTCCACTCTACGCTTCTTGCCACGATCGTTACCAAACCAGTTCAATTTTTTGGTTCATAAGCTAAAAGTTAGTCAATTAAATCATCAGCTTTTTTTTATAGTTAAGAAGATATCTTTTACCGGTTTTAAAATAAACCCATTTCTCTTGGCATCCTTAAGAAATACAAAAAGAAAATCGAAAAATCCATCAACATTAAGTAGTCCAATGAGTTTTTGTTGAATGTTCAAGTTCGCCTATGACGCAACTGTGAATATTTCTTCCAACGTGCCCAGCCCGCCTGGTAAAGCAATAAAGCATCAGCATGATTGATCATTTCAGTAAGTCTTTCAAACATACCTGAGACAATGAATTATTCTCCATTTGATTTTCTGATGAGATTTTCCTCTGATTTGGAATGATCCCAAAAACTTGACTGCCACCTTCTTGCACGGCCTTTGAAACACACCTCATCAATCCAAGATTACCACCACCATATTTTAAGTGCATGTTTCTTTCCGCTATAACTCTACCCAATTCTTGTGCAGCCTCAACAAATTCTGATTTAGTTCCAGAACTAGTTCTACAAAAGACACAAATATTAGTGACTCATCGTTTTGAAGTTTTCTCCATTTTTACTATCTCTCTTATCTAGATGTATCAAAGAGAGAAATGACGAGCTGAATTTATAGATCCTGAAAAAAGGGTAAATAATAAATACACTAGTACCTACAAAATGATAATTATCAGATGAACATTAAAATAGATCATGCAAGTCAAAAAGTTTAGATATTGTCGGCAAAAATAAAGGAAATCAAAACAGTAAATTAAAGTAAATCAAAACAATAATTTAAAATAAAAGAAATCAAAGTAATAAATTGAAAAATATGTACTGGTAGTTGTGATTGTGGCTCACATCTTCCTCTGGTTTTACGTCCAGTAACGGCTTGAACGCCCTCTATGGGTCGGGGATATGCTTCCCATCCAATTTTCTTATAAATTGGCAAACATGATCTTTTAAAGTCAGATTCCCGAGACTGTATTGTTGTCTTTATTTTTGAAATTGTGTATGCAAATTACGAATTACTCGATGAACATGTCCACTAGGATGCGTCTCAAGAGTCAGTGATATATCATCTAAAGACTCCTTACTCAAGCCATCTCTAATGAATTGAATTTTATCTTCGCGATTGTCATACACTATTCCTAAAGAACGACAACGAGTGTTGCATGTATAGCTTGCACATTTATAACAAACACCTAACTGTTTAGCTTTTCGTTTCTTAGCATATGTGCTTTTCTTTAAACCAAACATGTAAGAAATGAAAGAGTCGGATGACTCACTTGCCATGCGAACCCTTGCTTCAATTACCCAATGAATATCACTAGAAATACCATGGATCATCAGAAGTCTCATTCTTTCAGTGCGTGCTTTGTAAATTTTCATAAGAGCATTTTTGGGGGATAAGGAAAATGATTGTGGAGTTTTGCAAGAGTTTATTTGATGCCTTGATTTTAGGGTATCAGTAATTTTAGAAAACTAAAAGAACCGACTTAGAGTCACAGAGTACCGTTTATCCCCTGTTTAACCAGGGTGCAAGATTCTGACAAAAAGTAAAAAGATAAAAAAATGTTGTAAAACTCAAGAAAAATAGAAATTAGACAGATACAAAAAAAAGAAACAACATCAATCACAGTACACTGGGTTTGAAAGGAAAATAGATTCTTGAAAATTTGAACACTCCAAAAATGGTTTCAGACATTGTCCATTCACTTTAAATACATCACCATCCCTAGGATTCTCAATGTTAATAGCCCCATATGGATAAACGTGCTTCACAATAAATGGGCCACTCCATTTGGATTTTAATTTTCCAGTAAATAAATGAAGACGAGAATTTTAAAGTAAATTTTTTTGACCAATTTCAAATGTTTTTCGTGAAATTCGACTGTCATGAAAGACCTTGGTTTTAGCTTTAAGAATTTTCGTATTCTCATATGAATCATTCCTTAACTCTTCAAGTTCATTTAATTACAGTTTACGTTCATGACTAACATTTTCAAGGTTTGAATTGAATGCTTTAATAGCCCGATATGCCTTCTACTCAAGTTCTATAGGCAAATGACAAGGTTTTCCATAAACTAGACGATATGGAGACATTCCCAAAGATGTTTTTAAAGTTGTTCGGTATGCCAAAGTGCATCATTCAGTCAAAGAGACCAATCTTTACGATTTGGGTTGACCATTTTTTCCAAAATTTGTTTGATTTCCTTATTTGCTAGTTCAACTTGACCATTTTTCTAAGAGTGATAGGAGGTGGAAACTTTATGTGTAACTCCATACTTTTTTCATTAAGGACTCAAAAGACTTGTTACAAAAATGTTTACCTTCATCACTTTTAATGGCCAGAGGGATTCCAAATCGACTTAAAATATTTTATTTTAAAAATTTAATCACAATTTTGTGATCATTGTTTCGACAAAGAATCGCCTCAACCCATTTTGAGACATAATCGATTGCAACTAAAATCTATAAAAATCCAAATGACGGTGGAAATAGACCGATGAAATCTATCCCCCAACAATCAAAGATTTCGATGACAAGGATGAGATTTAAATGCATCATGTTTCTTTTTGAAATGAATCCCAACTTTTGACAATTTTCATAAATCTTTAAAATTAGTGGGCCAATAAAATCCACAATGTAAGATTTTTACAGCGGTTTTCTTAGATGAGAAATGACCTTCACATGCTTCTGAATGACAAAATTATATAACACCACTTATCTCACTGTCCGGTATGCATCGTCGGAAAATTTGATTAGGGCAATACTTGAATAGATATGGATCATCCCGGTAGAATTTTTTGACTTCGGTCAAAAATTTCTTCTTGTCTTGATGTCTCTATCTGGAGGTATTTTTCTTGTTGCAAGAAAATTGACAATATTAGCATATCAAGACATTGTATTTACAGAAAATAAAAATTCATCAGGAAAATAGTCATTGATAGGAGTTGTGTCAATTGATGACTCATTTGTGAGTCTCGATAAATGATCTGCAACCATATTCTCTACTCCTTTCTTGTCATTGATGGTGAGATTGAATTCTTGAAGCAACAAAATCCACCGTAATAATCTTGGCTTTGCATCATGTTTAGACATCAAATATCTAACAACAGCATGGTCAGAATAAACAATGGTTGAGGAACCAATTAAATATGATCGAAATTTATCCAATGCAAATATTACAAAAAGTAGTTCATTTTCCGTGGTAGTGTAATTCATTTGTGCACTATTTAAAATTCTACTTGCGTAATAAATTACATACGGCTTACCTTCATTTCTTTGTCCTAATACTGCGCCAACTGCATAATCACTGGCATCATACATTAGTTCAAAAGGCAAAGACCAATCAATGGATTGTATGATAGGATCAGAACTCAAAAGACTGATAATCTTTTCAAATGATTTTTGACATTCTTATGTCCATTCAAATATTGCATCTTTTAATAGGAGGTTACACAATGGGATGGATATGATACTAAAGTTTTTAATGAACCTTATATAAAATCCTTCATGTCCTAAGAAATAAGGGATTTCCACTGTTTTTGGTGGTGGCAATTTAGAGATTACCTCTATTTTTGCCTTATCAACCTCAATACCTTTAGATGACACAATGTGTCCCAAAATTATTCCTGAATTAGTCATGAAATGACATTTTCCCAATTTAAAACAAGTCCATTTTCTTCACATCTTTTCAAAATATTTTCCAAATTTTCACACAATTATCAAAAGAGTTCCCAAAAACAGTTATATCATCCATAAATACCTCTAAATAATGTTCAACCATGTCACTAAATATGCTTAACATGCATCGTTGGAATGTGTTTGTGCATTACAAAGTCCAAAATGTATTTTCCTAAATGAAAATATTCCAAATGGACATGTGAATGTAGTCTTTTCCTGATCTTGTAAAGCAATAGAAATTTGATAATAAACTGAGGAACCATCAAGAAAACAATAGTATAGATGTCCTGCTACTATTTCTAAAATTTGGTCGAGAAATGGTAAAGGAAAATGATATTTTCCAGTGGCATTATTTAGTTTTCTATAGTCAATGCACATACACCAACTAGATAGAATTCGAGTTGGAATTAATTCTCCTTTATCATTTTTCACAATAGTTATTCCAGACTTTTTAGGTACAATTTGTGTAGGACTTACCCACTTACTATCGTAGATAGAGTAGATAATGCCTACATCAAGAAGTTTAAGGATTTCTGTTTTTACCACTTCTTTCATGTGAGGGTTCAATCTTCTTTGGGGTTGACGATATGTCCTAACATTATCTTCTAAATGTATTCTATGTCTATAGATCAATGGATTAATGCCTTTTATGTCTTTTAAAGTCCATCCAATAGCCAACTTATGTTCTTTCAACACATTTAACAACTTACATTCTTGATTGCTTGTGAGGGAAGATGAAATTACTACAAGGTAAATTTGTTCATCTCCAAGAAATGCATGCTTCAATCCTTCTGGCAAAGTCTTTAATTCCAATTTGGATGCTTCGTTATCTTTTTCTTCTTCTGGTGTTCATAGTTCATCCAAATTTTGTTTTTCTCCATCGTCTTCTGGTACCTGTGTAGAATCAAGTGAAAAATCATTAGGAATATCCGAATTTAATTGCGTACTTGATTCAAGAAAATTAGCAGTATAAATTTCCATGAAATCAGATAAACTCCCCTGAATATGTTCCTCCAAAATTGGTTCAATCAGTTCCATGCTTTCGTTCTCACTGTCCTCATCATATGATTGTTTGCATATGTTAAAAACATTTAGCTCCAACGTCATATTGCCAAAAGATAAATTCATGATTCCATTCCTACAATTAATTTAAGCGTTAGCTGTTGCTAAAAATGGGAGACCAAGAATTACAAGAATTGGCTTATAACTGTCTACTACAGGTTGTGTTTCCAAGATAATAAAATCCACAGGATATATGAATTTATCTACTTGTAATAACACGTCTTCCATAACTTCTTTCGGTACCTTGATTGATCTATCGGCAAGTAAAAGAGTAGTTGATGTTGGTTTTAACTCACCAATATTAAGTTGTTAGTAAACAAAAATGGAAGCAAATTGACACTGGCTCCAAGATCAAGCAAAACATGTTCAATTTTTTGATTTCTAATAATACAAGAAATAGTTGGACAACCATGGTCATTGTATTTTAATGCATTATTGGTTGAGAGAATGAAACTTACCTGTTCAGCTAGAAAAACTTTCTTTCTTACCTGATGTTTCCTTTTAACGGTGCACAAGTCTTTTGACCGGCGTAAACACACACGTATAACGCAAGCGTACGTATCGTTCAAGTAGTATAAAAATATCGATCCCACGAAGACTTAATTCCTATTGTTGTTATTAATTATTGATACTATTTATTTACAAGTATCTAATTATAGGGAGAAGATATGATTGCTTTTGGTTGGTTGATGTGAATTTGCTAATTAAAATAAAAACAGACTCAAAAGAAAATACTAAGGAAAATAAAAGAAAGACTCAAAGATCTAGGGTCGTGACTCCACACAATATTGATATAAAAATGAATTAATTCTCTTATCTATGTGTAATAAATCAGTTTGCTAACCTGGAACACGAAATTATGCAAAAGCCTCTGTCGATGGTCAGACGTAAATACCCAGTATAACCCAATTGAACCATATGTCTATGTCAACCAAATTACCTGGATTCATTAAGATTAAGTTCCAATTATGGCTACCCCCGCCCGATAGGTATATGTCTATCCTGTAAGGAAATCTATTAAAGGGTTATCTATCCTTAAGGAAGATCGTGGGCTATTGAATCTAAGGCTGAAACCTAAAATCCCTATGTCTAGTTCATTTTAAGTTTACCATATCAATCTTATTGGTGATCAGACAACAAGAAGCATTAAGCTTAAGACTCAATAAACAAACTAAAGAATTACCAATAAAAAGAAAATCAATTATTAAGTGTGTGAATATTGTGTTTCATCACTTCCCTAGAATAAAAATAAAATGCTGGGGTCAGAGGATCTACATTTAATATTTCTTATCTATGAATCTCACTTATTATAATATATAAATTATTTTATGTTCTGCTTTCTCAGGAATTAATAATGTTAAACATTTAAAACCAGCCATATAGCGGTAATCCATTTAGTCCAATTACACCAGCCATATAGGCGGTAAAGTAATTTATATTTAGACCAACCATATAGGCGGTAATAAATTCTGCCATTAATTAATCCGGTTAAATTATAATTTATAAATTATAATTAAGTGAGATTTACCTAGATAATTATATTAAAGGTTTCACCTTTTACCCCAGCGGAAATTTAACTACAAAACATAAAATAAATAAATAAAAAGCTGTAATAAAAACTAAAAATAAAAATACATAATTTTAATATTACAAAACTAGATGCTTCCTATGAAATCAGGGAAAAAATCCCAAGGAAAGGATACCAAATAAAGTGGTGAAGGCCTGAATTTATAGGCAGATTCAGCAGTGGGCGTCGCGACGCCAAGACGCGTCTTCGGTCCACACAGGCTGACCAAGCAGATTTTATCGGCAAAATCAGGAGGTGACACGTGTCACGCGGTGAAGGTGGTGCAATGATAAGTCGACACGTGGCACATGGTGATTAGCTGAGTTTTCGGTCCAATGAACATCTGACACGTGGCACGCGCTTAGGATTGGTCCAATGAGAGATTAACACGTGGCATCATTTGATTTGCCGGTGATTCGGTTCAATGAGAACTCGACACGTGGCACGTGCTTACTTTGGTCCAATGAGATTTCGACACGTGGCAGCTTGCGCATTTTAGCAGATCTTCTGTGATGATGACACGTGGCAACCGGCACACGTTAGCAAGATCGGCGCACGTTATCAAGATCCGGCGCACGTTAGCAAGTCCAATTTCTCAGATTCTGACACGTGTCCCTCGGCGCACGTTAGCGTGGCCGGCGCACGTTAGGCGTTGCGACGCGTAGGGGCTTGGCGGCGCGACGCTGAAAATTACGAAAATGCCCATTTTGTCTTTTTTTCTCTATTTTGGCCCCAAATTGCTTCCAATGCTTTCCAAACTTTATTTATCTGCAAAATAACAATAAAACACATCAAAACGTTCATAAAACCCGAGAAACTATACAAAATATTAGGTTAAATGAGTGGAAAATAGTGATATAAATACCACTCATCACACCCCCAAACCTAACATTTTGCTAGTCCTCGAGCAAAACACAAAATAATATAACAAAAATTAACTAAGCCACTTTCGTAGGGATCACGGTTGCATTTAGCGTATGCAACAAGCCTTTAAACCCCTAGGTGTCCCTAGTGGACGAGTTGTAGTCTCGTGAGGGTTTACAACAATGATACCCACAAACATTTTACAAAAGTAAAAAAGAAAGTAAAACTAATGCACACAAAAGCAAAAAGACAAGCGAAAAGAGAATAAAGAAGTTAGTGACTAATCAGATGAAACTTCTACTTCAAGTTACTAATTGTTTTGTTTCTTTCTAAATTATCGAATAAGTAAATTCTCCGATTATTTTTACCATTCTTCATATACACAGCCAACAAAATATTAATCAACTCATTTTTGCCCACAACAGTCACAAGTGTAGTTGATAAGAGAGTAATATTTTTGTCCTAATAGTTTCTATCAGATTTCACACCTTTTTGCAGCAATGGAATAATTTTTCGGATTTTTCGGATTTTTCTGATTTTTCTTTGATTTTTTTTATTTATATACAATATCTTCCATCTATGTAACGAGCTTTGGGCCGGTGGCTCCCAAACCAGTTGGCTTTAGAGCACCAAGTGTTAAGACACCCCTACGGACTTAATTACTCAGACTTCAGATATATATATATTATTCGACAACATCTCTGATCCATGTAGCGAGCTTTGGGCTAGTGACTCCCAAACCAGTTGGTTTTAGGGCACTAGGTGTTAAAACACCTTTCAGACTTAATAACTCGGATCTCAGACGTTTTTTTTTTTTTTTTTTTTTTTTTTTTTTTACTCCATTGCTTTTTGAGATGCTTCCTCCAATTAAAATAGAGCACTGAATATTACAAACTTTTCAATTTTAGCTCATGTCCGTATGTTACTATGTATGTTGATAATACCTGCTACCTGAGCATATGAAGATCCATTTTAGTTAGTTTTATGGAGAATTTACAAATTAAATAATTCAAAAGGAAATAAACAAAAATTAACTTGTTCCAAAAAAAAATGGTTTATGATACGTCTCAGGAGTGAAAACTCATTACTCAGCTATCTCTTACCAATTTCACCTTTTTAGTCAAAATAAAAACACAAAAACGCAAAATATTTTTGTAATTTTTGAAAAATTTTCAATTTTTTTGTATTTTTCGAAAAATTTCGGACTAAAAATAAAAACAACACACAAACTAAAAACAAGGCACTGATAAACTAATTCCCTCCCCCAAAACTAAATGAGACATTGTCCCCAATGTCTTAAACAGTAGAAGAAGAGTTTAGAAGATAGTACATGGTTAGCTGAAATTCTATAAGAAATTAAAGGTTAAGATCCAGATTAATCCGACGCCTCTTACCACGATCGTCCTCGGACCAATTTATCTTTGAAAGGATATGGTCAACTTGTGGTTCATAGGCTAAGAGTTGGTCAATTAGATCCGGAGTAGTTCTGGCAGTGAAGAGGAGTTCTTTCATAGGTTTTGACACGAACCCATTTCTCCGGGCATCATCAAGAAACACACAAAGAAAATCATAAAATCCATCAACGTTGTACAGTCCAAGCGGTTTCTGGTGTATGTCCAGGTTTGCCCAAGATAGCACAATAAAAATTTCCTCCAATGTACCCAAGCCACTTGGCAAAACGATAAAAGCATCAGCACGGTTAATCATTTCTACCAATCGTTGAGACATACCTGACACGATTAGTTCATCTCCGTTTGATGATCCAATAAGATTTGCCTCTGCCAAGGGTTTTGGGATGATTCCCAAAACGTGATTGCCTCCTTCCTGTACGGCCTTTGAAACGATCCCCATTAGTCCAAGATTGCCTCCGCCATATATTAAGTGCATATTCCTTGCAGCTAAGACTCGACCCAATTCCTGTGCTGCTTCTACGTATTGTGGCTTAGTACCAACACTACTACCGCAAAACACACAGATGTTTTCAACTCGTCTTCTTGAAGTGGCTTCCATTTTTTTACTCTGGATGTCTTCAAAAGTGCAATGATGAGTTGAATTTATAGAACCTGAAAAGGGTGAGTAATAATAGCACTAGTATCTTCGAAAGGAAGCTTGTTAGCTAAACAACAAAATGAATCGTGAAAGGTCAAAAAGTCTGGATCCTATCTATGAAAATAAGGATAATTACAACAGAAAAGCGAATCAAAGCAATAATTAAGGAAACAGAATTGTGTACGCAATACGCCACTCGCTTAGTATAAATTCATAAGAATGCGTCTCAAGAATTCATTCTTTACTCAGCCATCACTAATGAATTGTCTATCTTCTTTGTGATTGCCAAACACCATTCATTCTGTCTTAAAATGCTCCGTTTGTGCTTTTCCCTACAAAAATAACACACAAAATTAAAAACTCTACAACATATATACACAAAATATGAAAACAGAAATTACAACAAATTGCATGGGTTGCCTCCCTGCTAGCGCTAAATTTTTCGTCTTCAGCCAGACGTGACTGAAATCCATCTGTCAATGAGGTTTCAGCGTCGTTTTGGATGTCCGATTAAAGACAACCCCATGAGCGTTGCTTTTGAAAAGTCTCTTCCAACGGTAAAGTGGCAAAAAATATTTTGCTTATTCAGTGCTTGTGCCACCTTTTTAATCTTTGTTACTCCAGTGGTTCCTGCAAAGAAAGAAAGAAAATCAGGAGGTCTCGTATGGTGCTTGACCTTGAATGGAAGTTCCATTCTGTCAAGCTTCTGGGTGATATCTTTGATTTGTACTCCCCGATACAACGATGTTTCTCCTGAATGCTCTGGATTTTCAATAAGTTCAGACATTTGCTCCTCCATTTGCTCTGTTTCTTGCTCCACATTTTCTTCACAGATGTATTTGAAAATTTCCATATTCAGCTCTTCATCTGTCATCTGTGAAATACATGCTTCAAAATTGTCAACCTGAGGATGAAAAGAATTGTCAGATTTTAGGTCTTCATCCTCTGATCTGGGTGAAATGATTGGCTTAGGTAGATCTTCTTCAAACATCAGTGCAAAACAGTCTCCAAGATCTTCATTTTGAGGATACAGAATTCCATCCTCATTTGTTGGTGCAGTTGGTACAAACAGCTCAGCTTCTTTGTCAGAGTCAGAATAATAAAAATCAAATCGAGACTTTGCCGGTTCGGGCTCCTGAACTGACACCTCTGATTCTTGATACTGCTTAGTCTCGTCCTTTGTTATGATGTCATGATGAATCTCAGGATATTCGAAGGCTTCTTCAGTAGTATTTGAATTTGCACCGTGAGATATGTGATTCAGGTTATCTGTTAATTATCTAACTTGATCTGTCAACCTCTGTATAGACGCCGCTTGACTCTGAATTTGTGCATCAAATTGAGCTTCCCGTTCCTCGAACCAATCTTTGAGCATGTGAATAGTATCATTCTTACATGATGTTTCCTTTTAACGGTGCACAAGTCTTTTGACCGGCGTAAACACACACGTATAACACAAGTGTACGTATCGTTCAAGTAGTATAAAAATATCGATCCCACGAGGACTTAATTCATATTGTTGTTATTAATTATTGATACTATTTATTTACAGGCATCTAATTATAGGGAGAAGAGAATGATTGCTTTTGGATGGTTGATGTGAATTTGCTAATTAAAATAAAAACAGACTCAAAAGAAAATACTAAGGAAAATAAAAGAAAAGACTCAAAGATCTAGGATCGTGACTCCACACAATATTGATATAAAGATGAATTGATTCTCTTATCTATGTGTAATAAATCAGTTTGCTAACCTGGAACACGAAATTATGCAAAAGCCTCTGTCGATGGTCAGACGCAAATACCCAGTATAACCCAATTGAACCATATGTCTATGTCAACCAAATTACCTGGATTCATTAAGATTAAGTTCCAATTATGGCTACCCCGCCCGACAGGTATATGTCTATCCTGTAAGGAAATCTATTAAAGGGTTATCTATCCTTAAGGAAGATCGTGGGCTATTGAATCTAAGGCTGAAACCTAAAATCCCTATGTCTAGTTCATTTTAAGTTTACCATATCAATCTTATTGGTGATCAGACAACAAGAAGCATTAAGCTTAAGACTCAATAAACAAACTAAAGAATTACCAATAAAAAGAAAATCAATTATTAAGTGTGTGAATATTGTGTTTCATCACTTCCCTAGAATAAAAATAAAATGCTGGGGTTAGAGGATCCACATTTAATATTTCTTATCTATGATTCTCACTTATTATAATATATAAATTATTTTATGTTCTGCTTTCTCAGGAATTAATAATGTTAAACATTTAAAACCAACCATATAGGCGGTAATCCATTTAGTCCAATTACACCAGCCATATAGGCGGTAATTATCTGTCACATAAAGACCAGCCATATAGGCGGTAAAGTAATTTATATTTAGACCGACAATATAGGCGGTAATAAAGTCTGCAATTAATTAATCCGATTAAATTATAATTTATAAATTATAATTAATTGAGATTTACCTAGATAATTATATTAAAGGTTTCACCTTTTACCCCAGTGGAAATTTAACTACAAAACATAAAGTAAATAAATAAAAAGCTGTAATAAAAACTAAAAATAAAAATACATAATTTTAATATTACAAAACTAGATGCTTCCTATGAAATCAAGGAAAAAATCCCAAGGAAAGCACAACAAATGAAGTGGTGAAGGCCTGAATTTATAGGCAGATTCGGCAGTGGGCGTCGCGACGCCAAGACGCATCTTCGGTCCACACGGGTTGACCAAGCGGATTTTGTCGGCACAATCAGGAGGTGACACGTGTCACGCGGTGAAGGTGGTGCAATGATAAGTCGACACGTGGCACACATTGATTAGTTGAGCTTTCGGTCCAATGAACATCTGACACGTGGCACGCGCTTAGGATTGGTCCAATGAGAGATTAACACGTGGCAGCATGTGATTCGCCGGTGATTCGGTTCAATGAGAACTCGACACGTGGCACGCGCTTGCTTTGGTCCAATGAGATTTCGACACGTGGCAGCCGGCGTATTTTAGCAGATCTTCTGTGATGATGACACGTGGCAACCGGCACACGTTAGCAAGATCGGCGCACGTTAGCAAGATTCGGCACACGTTAGCAAGTCAAATTTCTCAGATTCGATGCACGTTAGCATGGCCAGCGCACGTTAGGCGTCGCGACGCGACGCTGAAAATTATGAAAATGCCCCTTTTGTCATTTTTTCTCTATTTTGGCCCCAAATTGCTTCCAATGCTTTCCAAACTTTATTTATCTGCAAAATAACAATAAAACACATCAAAACGTTCACAAAACCCGAGAAACTATACAAAATATTAGGTTAAATGAGTGGGAAATAGTGATATAAATACCACTCATCATCTTTCAGAAATTTGGCATAAGATAATATATGTTGGATGTAATCTAACAAAAGAATATTGACCTTTACCTGTTTGAATATTTCATATATCTCTGGGGAATGGTTCAATTTCTTTTTTTGTAATGCTTGAGGAAATGAAGATGCATGAGAAAAATTATTATCATCAATGATGGGTAATGTTTATCAACCCATTCCTTACCCTCTGAATCTGATTTATTTTCATCTTCGCGAGGTTCAAGAATAAGTCTGTGGATGACCTTACCACTGCGAAGAGTAATAACAGATTTGACTTGGTCTATGTGTTGACTACTAGAACCACCATCGTGAGGGTTTTGATGACTCTTGGGATTTGGCTGTGGTTGGGCAGAAAACTTTCCTTTCTCATTAATGATTAATAGAGATGTGATTAGAGAAAGTATCTTTCAGATCAATCAGTGTTTTCATATTTTGGTTATTGGTGGCTTCCTATTTCTCAATGAATGCATGCAAGGTATTCTCAAGGGTTTTCCGAGGTGGTGGGACATGTCGTGCATAACTCTGGGAATTTTGGAAATTCTGGTGTACCTGAGGAGGTTGTTGCGATGGTTGTGCTTGGTTATCATTCCTCCAATTGAAGTTTGGATGGTTTCTCCAACCATAATTGTAGGTTTGGGAGTATGTGTTTGGATTTGGTCTCTTGAAGGTGTTTATGGAACTGACTTGGTCATGGAGACATTCTTGCAGGGCTGGTAAGGTTGGACAAACTTATGTGACATGTTCATTTAAATTACAGATTTGACAAGTGACTTCTTGAATTAACTTGACATGATCATTTTTCCTCATTTCTAATGCCTCAATTTTTTTAGCTAGAGATGCATATTTGACATGGTCTTCCCTAAGGTTAAAAATACATCTACCAGATTGTTGTGGTTTTACATACGACTCATAAGTGCCAACTGTATCCCATTGTTGTGCATTCTCTGCTATGTGTTCTAGATAATCTAGTGCATATTCAGGATTTTTATCCCTAAACTCACCATTACACATCATTTCTACTACTTGTCTATCTTGGGGTGTTAACCCCTCATAGAAGTAGGCAACCAACCTCCATGTTTCAAACCCGTGATGTGGACAAACATTCAACATCTCTTTAAACCTCTCCCCAACATTAGTAAAGTGTTTCCCCGACTCTTGTGTGAAAGTTGTGATTCTCCTCTTAAAGGGGTTTGTCCTATGAGGGGGAAAGAATATTTTTAGAAACTGTTCTTGCAAATCATTTCATGTTCGGATGGATCATGACCTAAGGTTCTGCAGCCAAATTTTAGCTTTATCCTTTAAAGAAAAAGGAAAAAACTTTAATCGAATTATATTCATGTTGCAATTTTAGTCTGTGTATGTGTTACATACCTCTTCAAATTTCCTTAAGTGTTGATAATGATTTTCTGATTCTAGATCGTGGAATGTGGGTAAAAGTTGGATGACACCTGGCTTAAAATTGAAACCTGTTGTATCTGGGGGAAAATAATGCAAGATGGTGATCTTGTCGTAGTGTGATTCATGAATTGTCTGAGTGTCCTAGGATAATTAAGGTCGCCATGCTGAGACTCATTTTCTTCATGATCAACTGGATTTTCAACTCGGGCAGGTGGATTTTCATTTTAGTTCTCGGCCATTTTGACAGATGATGAATGTGATAAAGACTCTATTTAATCTACCGCTAGATGATCGAGACCAATATTTCATGCAACCTAAATGCAAACTATATGATAAAATTTAAAATGAAAATACAATACTTTCAAAAATAAAATAATAAACAAGTGGGGAAAAAATAAAAATAAATAAAAATTAAAAATGACAAAAAGTGAAAAGAAAAACAAATAAAGAAGATACAAATGCAGTGATTTAGATCTAAAAACGTCATCTGATTCTTGTCAATTCAGATCTCAATTGAATTTCTCGTTCAGCTGTCTCAAACTCTCGAATCAGGTTCTCACAAAAAATTATGGAAGAATCTCTAGATGAGGATGGTTCAAGAAATTCTTTGGCAAAATGAAAGCTCCATTTTAATTGATTTTTTTGCCTCCTACAATCTTAAAGAATTAAAAACAGGGTCTTTCTGTATGTTAGATTTCTAGGTTCAGGATTCATTTAGGAT
>SKCR01042776.1:0-57262 GCA_019454045.1 Zanthoxylum bungeanum
TTCCGGCATTTGCTGTGTGTGTTCCATTTTGGAACGCCATTTTCGGCCTTTGCTGTGTGTGCTCCATTTTGGAGCGCCATTTTCGGCATCTGTTGTAAGTGCTCCATTTTGGAGTGCCATTTTCGGCATCTGTTGTAAGTGCTCCATTTTGGAGTGCCATTTTCGGCGTCTGTTGTGAGTGCTCCATTTTGGAACGCCATTTTCGGCATCTGTTGTGGGTGCTCCATTTTTGGAGTGCCATTTTCGGCGTTTGCTGTGTGTGCTCCATTTTGGAGCGCCATTTTCGGCATCTGTTGTGGGTGCTCCATTTTTGGAGTGCCATTTTCGGCGTTTGCTGTGTGTGCTCCATTTTGGAGCGCCATTTTCGGCATCTGTTGTGGGTGCTCCATTTTGGAGTGCCATTTTCGGCGTCTGTTGTGAGTGCTCCATTTTGGAGTGCCATTTTCGGCGTCTGCTATGTGTGCTCCATTTTGGGGCGCCATTTTCGGCATCTGTTGTGGTAGCGGTCCATTTCCGAACCGTGCTGTGCGAGAATGTGGCTAATTTTTGAACCGTTATTTGATGAGATGGTCTTTGCCGCTACAAACCTGCGAACACAGAACAAACATTGCATGTATGTGATATGTATGCATGTATGCATGGATATGTATCATATTCCGATGGGTTAGGCCTTCCTTGGTCCATTTCTGAACCGTGCTCCATTTTTGGAGTGCCATTTTCAGCGAGATGTGAAAGTAGTCCATTTTCGAACCATGCTCCACTTTCGGAGTGCCCTTTTCGGTGAGATGTGATAATGGTCCATTTCCGAACCGTGCTCTATTTTCGGAGTGCCATTTTCGGCGAGATGAGATGATGGTCCATTTCGAACCGTGCTCCATTTTTGGAGTGCCATTTTCGGCGAGATGTGATAATGGTCCATTTCCGAACCGTTGCTCCATTTTTAGAGTGCCATTTTCGGCAAGATGAGATGATGGTCCATTTCGAACCGTGCTCCATTTTCGGAGTGCCATTTTCGGCGAGATGTGATAATGGTCCATTTCCGAACCGTTGCTCCATTTTTAGAGTGCCATTTTCGGTAAGTGATGAGATGATGGTCCATTTCCGAACCGTTGCTGATGAGAGATAGTCCATTTCCGAACCATGCCAGATATGAGAGTGGTCCATTTCTGAACCATTGCTGAGGAGAGATAGTCCATTTCCGAACCGTTGCTGATGAGAGATAGTCCATTTCCGAACCGTTGCTGATGAGAGATAGTCCATTTCCGAACCGTTGCTGATGAGAGATAGTCCATTTCCGAACCATTACTGATATGAGAGTGGTTCATTTCCGAACCGTTGCTGATAAGAGAGTGGTCCATTTCCAAACCATTACTGATATGAGAGTGGTCAATTCCAAACCGTTACTGATAATGATGTGGGCCCCGCCCCCAGAGTACTATACTCGGCAGAACTAATACTGAACCAATGTGGGCCTCGCCCCCAGAATGCCATACCCGGCAGAACTGATACTGAACTGATGTGGGCCTTGCCCCCCAGAATGCCATACCCGGTAGAAACTGATGCTGATGTGGGCCTTTCCCCCAGACTGATACTGATATGGGCCTCGCCCCCAAACTGCTACAGTGCTGTCGCTGTTTCTGATTGGCTTGTCTTTGCCGTTTTCTCTCTTTTTTCCTCTGAAACCTGTTATTACAAAACAGAACAAACACGAAAAGGAATGCATGATACATTACGTGTATGCATGCATGCATGAATGAGTTTCATATCCCGTTGGGTTAGGACTTCTGCCGGTACTCTTGGTGGCTGCTTGGTCTTTTGACAAGTCTGTCATCTTCCCTAACCAACGGGTATCTATGATGGCTTTCAAGACAAAATGGGGTTAACCTGGTGCATGTATGCATGAGGTGTATGTGATGCATGAGATGCATGCGATACAAGAAATATATCAACTCATTAAAATTTTCACACAAATCGGCTCATCATCATTTCAGAAGCTTTCGGGCTAACTGTCATAGGAGTGAACTCGTCCCAGTTTAAATGGCCCAACAAGTTCACATCTCATGGCAAGGAGCCCAACTAAATCCAAATGGTAATGTTCCGAACACAAGCACAAAGGAACGATAATGCAAACATAAAACAATAATTTCTACAGAATGGCCCATCAACATTTCAGAAGATTCGGATCCAGACCTGATGAAACAAAATGCATGCGCGTTCGAGTAGCGTTTGTAAAACGCGTTCGAACGGGAAACAGAAGGTTCGCGTTCGTATAGCGTTCGAAAATGCGTTCGAACGGGAACAGACCTGATGCACAAAATGTGACGCAATACATACATAAAAAAGCAAATAGTGAAATACGAAGCGCGACGAAGCATCGTGGCGAAGGATTTTAACATCTTCAATTAGAAGACATTTCATCGCACTTACTAAGCCCATGCGCTTATCTCAATGCATATAAAAATAAAGACAATAACCTTAGACTTCATGTACCCGATTGGACACATCTTACATTCAACCGAATATACGTTAATCGGCGCGGTAAAGCATCATGGTAAAGGATTTTAACCTCTTCAATTAGAGGACCTTTCATGGCACTTACTAAGCCCATGCGCTCGATCACATCATGCATACAAAAATAAAGACAATCATATCAAACTTAGTATATCCGATTGAACATATCTTATATCCAACCGAACACACATCAACCGGCGCGGCAAAGCATTGTGGTAAAGGATTTTAACCCCTCCAAATAGGGGACCTTTAATCCGACTTACTAAGCCCATGCGCTCGATTGTATCATACATACAAAAGTAACATGCAGAATTCAAATAACGAAAAATAAATAAATCAAAGCAACATAAAACAAAAGAATGTGCCGTTTACTCAAGTGGTATGTGGAGTTGTATCCCGAGTATAGATCATACTACCGTCCATTCGGAATCGGCTATGAAATTTATGTCCGGGTTTCCATCCTATATACCACAAGAGGTGACACATTTTCCATTTCATTCAAGCCACAACATGCATCCACAAACGACTCTCATGCGAATAGAATTCAATAAACAATCAAAAGACGAATATAAACTAATGAGAAAAGTGCCCTCAGGTCTAACCTTTTAAATCACCTCTAAGATGTACGGTACACGATCGTCGGAAGGGGGGATGCTCCGTAACTCTTCCGGTTCACTGGTTCACTGCTCTCGTTCGTTGTCTTACTGTTTTGAGTCGTCGTTCTCCGTCTTTTGCTGCTGCTTTTGACTCCGATTCGCTGCCGTTTTGCTACTGTTCTGCTACTGTATTTTAGTTAATGTTCTTGGGATGTTTTGGCTACTGTTTTGGGTGTGATTTTCGGTGGTGTTATGGTGTGGTTCGGGGGCTGTTTTATGTGTGTGTTTAGGGCTGCTGAATGCGTGTTTTAGGGCTGCTGTATGGGCTGTTTTTCGGTGATACAAGGTTGTTAAATGGAGGTCTGGTTTTCGGTGATTAGGGGAAGGGGATGAAGAGAATTTTTGTGTTATTTCTTTGTAGTATGCGTGAACTTCTAGGGTTTCTGTGTGTGTTGTGATTTTCGTGTGAGTTGTGTGTCTATTATGTGTATGAGCTAGCGGAATCATGTCTTGGTTATGGGTTGTTTATATAGAGAATGGCTAGGGCTTCATCTTGTCTCACAATGAAGGGATTTGATTTAGTGTTGAGCAAGGAAAGTCAAAGATTGAGGGGGGACAAATTTGGTTTAGATTAGGAAGTCAATATCTTTAATTTGTTATAATTGATTTTAATTAGGCATGACATCTTTTTAATTTAGTATGTGATTTTGTTTAGTTAGGAAGTTAATATATTGGATTGATTTTAATGTTTATTTTAATTTGGTATGTGATTTTTAGATTTGTTTTGATTTCACCATGTGTTAAATATGTGTTTTAAGTGGGCTTAGGCGTGTGGGCCAAGGCTTGGGCGAATTGGGCTTAATGTGAGGCTAGCAGCAAAACCAGAATTACCGACACCGTTCGAACGCCTCCTCGAACGCGGCACGAACGAAAACAGTGAACCTTATTTATTCTGAATTTCCCCTTCCGATGTCCGTTTTCTGTGACCTCCGTGACTTAAAAGGTAGTGTCTCCAAATGAGACTCATCATAGGGACTTATATGCAAAAATGCAGTGCCTACAACAAGCATTTTATATTTGTATACTTCGAAAGGATCTATACACAATTCATTAGCCTAATTTTAACTTTAAGCTATGTTATTATGTATCCAATACATAATTCATCATTATATGTTTCATTAATGATAACTCACTAATGAAGAACATAGCTCAGAAGAATATCAAACTTACCTAGTAAGCTTAATTCAAATATTCAATCTTCTTCTTCTTGTTGAAATGATCGGAGAACTTCCAAGGTTTAGCAAGCTTGACTCCAAGATCCAATCTTGATTCCAATGCTACCAAGCTTCACTCCAAGATCCAATCTTGATTTCTCCTTGTTGAAATGTTGTAGAGATCTTCCAAAGCTTCTCTAAACACTTCTCTAACTTAAGCTAATTTCTCTAACACTAGCTTGTTTTAACTTTCTTAAGCTTGATTAAAATATTTGCTCAAGCTTGCTATTTATAGCAAAACTTATGGAATTTTTAATTAATAAAATTTTTAATCAACTTTTATATGGGCTTAATTTCATTTGTCCAAATATGTATAATTATGTGTGAATAATCACATTTGTCTACCATTTTGTTTTAATCTAATTAAATCAAGATAAATTTTAACTAATGGATTAGTTACATGTCTACCATTTTGATTAATCCAATTAAATCAAACCAAATACACCTGTAATTACATATTTATAATTACCAAAATATCCTCAAATGGTAGAGATATTTATGAATTTACAATTAAGCCATTGTGTAATTTTGATTAATCCAATTAGGTGAAAATAAATAATCAATGTTATCCAATAATACTTGATTATCTTGGCTGATAATTATAATATCGAATATTATTTATTATAAAAAATTATCGGCTATCCAAGTGCTCAATGAGTACACTTAATATTGTGGGACTCGTTAAGTCCAGACATGTTCGTCATATAAGCTTAGCTAATATGTAAGCAATTCGGCCACCTCTGAATTCGCGAAGAACACGAACAACCTTTCTGAACTATACAAGTCAAGGTCATCACATATATTTAACAATCCCACTGTTGTAGGCTATCCGAGTTGTGCTTATGAAACATAAAATACACCGTCAAGTTTCCGAGGGGCACATTTCATATCGACATGTCCACGATTATTTACAACTAATGTGATCCGCCCTAGGTGATCGGCTTTGGCCAAAGTCTTTAAGAATCGTGACTTACTTATATGGATACCTAAACTCCTTATGGTACAAATACGGGCCGACAAATCCTATCTTGATACGCACTTGATTAACGAGTACATCGATCTACAACCAACGAACATCTAGAAGCCATACCATGAAAGGTTTCTGACATACATGGCATTAAAATATGGAGGATCTCACACAAAGTCAGTGTTATCCTATAGTCAATAGATCAAATATGCTACTCAACTTGAGGAGATTCCTATTGACGGTGGTGTGTACTTCCAACTATTAGGAATCATCTGTGAGTCATTCAGTATTCGATCCAACCAATACCCACACGTCTATACAAGCTTCCAAAGCTCATGATACATCGGGTTAAACCATTGGAACTCAAATTCCAATACACGACATGTGATAGTCTTCCAAGTTATAGGAATTCGACCGTATTCCAAAACCAACGACTATGAATATTTACTTTTAAGAATAATTTATAATAGTAATATTATCCCAATGTCAGATCACCTAGTGTCCAGTATTACTACAAGACTATTCTAAGGTCGATGTCATTCTTAGCATATTTATACATTAATCTAATATGCATAATGACATTACCATTAATAAGGTTTGAAATGAAAAAGTAGTTATTTTATTAATAAATAATAAAATGTACAATACATTTTTCGGATTGGCGCTCCAAGCACCAACTCCAACACCATCAACAAAAAAACACAACCCTAACTCAATTTTCTAAGCCTTCATAGTTCTTTTAGAGGTTGATTGGTAGTCGGAGTTCTGGCATTACGAGTTCGCAGGGTTGATCCACTCAGCGACTTCAGAGGTTTTGAAGAAGACCGCTTGGTGCAGGCTTGAGAAGTTCTTCGAGTTATTACAGTCTAGAGGTATTCGAGTCGGCGAAGTTGTCACCATAGGTCTTATACCATCAATATAAATTTTCTCATTATAGTGGATTTGTTTGGTAGCCTTTATACCCGAAGTGATTTTTTACTCGTGAGAATTTTCATTTCGTCAACAAAATCTTTGTGTTGATTATTTTGTTGCTTTGATTTATTATTTTACTTATATCTACTTTAGAATCATGGGTGCATGGTTTTAATCTATAAAAAATAATTAGGATATGTCTTAAATTATTGTGTATAATTCCGCATAGGGTCAATCTAATTCTTCTTTTTATTTCTTACTTAATATTCTTCTTTTTATTGTTCTTCTATCTTGTTTCTATGTATTTCTTATAGCTCTTGTCCCTAAAAGAAGCTTAATGAAACAAAACCCTAGAATATGGCTCAGTAAAATCACGTAATCTTGTCGCATCATGAAAACATCAAACTTATCTTAGCGTTGTGGCACCCATCCTCAGTTTCGCGGCTCCGAGTCACTGGATAAGGGTCCAATATCTTGCCGCATCGGGCGCCGCGGAACCCACTCGTTATTTTATGGTTTCCTCGGTTAGAAGTTTATATAGATATAGTTTATGTGGCGGACATGATATTTCTCGACTTTGAGTGATTGGAAAAAGGCATAATGCATGAGTCATGCCAATGGGTCGGGCCTAAGTCATATAAGAAAATACATGGATAAATAATATGCATAAGTAACGACGCACATAAGGTATTCGACGAAATATCAAATGCGAAGACGTTGTTACTTCTTGCTTGGTAGATGGCTTTATCGCACGCTTGATAACTTTATTTACCGTGCGCTTGACTCAAAATATTGCTTTTATAATAATATTAATTAAGGCATTTTTTCCGAAATGAGATGGCTAAAATTATAAAAGACCCTCAAATTTTTGCCATTTACGTAATTTTGCCATTATGTTTTAGCTTAATTTCATCTTACTCCTATAAGAATATATCATGTGTTTCCAAATTCCAAGTGTCACAAGCAACATTTTCTTAGGGAGCATGTAAGTAACTAGGTTAGATTGGTACTATATGTTAGAGAACAATCAGTTAATGCAATAAATTTTTATTGTATGTATTTAAATAATATCAACAAACAAATCAAAATAGAAACTTACAATACAAGTAATTAAAATCAACAACAACAAAACTGACTTGTATAGATTGAGGTTAGTGTATAATTTTTTATTGGAATCGTTGGAAAATTTTGCCGCCAAACTACCCCTTCTGGGCTTAAGCGGAGCGGATAAAACCCTCTGATTGTCTCAAACTCTTACAAGAAACGCACTCATTGGATTCGAACTCAGGACCTTAAGGTGAGATCCTGAGCCTTACACCACTAAGTCACGTCTCTTGAGGACTAGGTTAGCATATAATGCTATGTTCTATAGCAGAAATTCACCCATACCATGTGTGTGTAGTTCGATGGACGTCTGCCACTAAGATTCAATAATCTGAAAGTCAAAATTCTGCACTGAAGTTTCGACCCCTGGCGAATTTACTCGGTGTTTCTTTTCAAAGATCAGAATGATTTGTATTTGAAAATGGAATTCTTCAATGATCTTCATTGATGTTTTATGTTATATTTATATAGAATAATAAGGAAAAAAGGGTTATTGATGAAGTGTTGTATTTATCAAACACAACCCAAACATTTTTTAGTTAATCATGAAGAGTTGTGTTGGTTTAAATGAAAAAAAATATTTTAAAGCAAGACACTTAAAGAATCACAAGAGCGGAAGGCCCATCTTTTGATTAATTAAATATATTTATTAATTCTAAGTCAAGCCAATAATCCAACCACACACATCCAAGCCCAAGGTCAAGGTCAAGCATTGTTTTTTCTATTTAATATAAGTATCTAGTGTACACTTATAAACTCTTTATTTTCCATTTTCTTCTCTTATTTTATTCCCTTTTTTGTTATACAAACCTCTTATAAATGTACTCAAATTAAGGGGTAGTTGTAGAAAATTCCTTTTAAATTATTAAAGTACTTTTTATTTGGTATTTGCTTTGGTAACAAATACGGGATGAATTCAAACACCCTAGTCATAATAAAGCCAGAAGCAAGTAATAAGATGCTTTTGGGAAATTAAAATGGCGTAATGAAACGAAACGTCATGAAAACGTTGAACTGATGTCATCATAAACCCTACAAACAAAATTACAAAAGTGGGAGCTTCTCGTGGAAAATGTTAGTGGTGGTGCAGCTATCATCAAATGTTGAATAGGGTATTTTTAAAAACCCACAATAACTTATAAAAGGTACACAAAAGATGAAAGGATAATAAAACAATGGGGGCCAATGCACCCATGCGTGTGACCACAGACAAAAAGACTTCTTAAAAATAATAATAATACTTCTCTAAGCTTCGTCACAAGCAAAAGCAATTAGTATGATCCACATAGAAAGAAAATTATATGACAGTGCCTAGCTAGTGACTGATCTATTAGTTAGGTAAAAAGAAAGACTCCGTACGAAAGATATGAAGAATTAGTAGCACCATGGGAGACATTGCAAATGTGCTTGTTGGGTTTTGATATTTTATAATTCTAGTTCATATATATCTTGATTGTTAATCAATCTAGTTAGGTCAAGAGAAAAAAAATTGAAGCTATCCAGTAGTGGAAATCAAATTCCTCTGGTGCATTGTGAATAATATTTTCTTCCAATCATTTAGTGGTAAATTACATAAGTTTTGAGTCCATTTTAAGAGTAATTATTTAATATAAAAGAGATAAGGATGACTTGTTATCACAAACTAATAAACACATTACATATATAATTGTATCAAATATATATAACTATCATTTATTTGATAGTTTTTTAATATATTAACATGCATAATAAAATATTATTAGATTATTACACTATTACATCCTAGAAATTTTTCCCATTTTAGAATGGGAATGGGAGGTAAGTTGGTTTAATGATTTTTGTTTTTAACCAAGCTGTTTATGACTTTCATACAACTGTATTAGTTCCATAGCCTTCTTGGCATTTGTAAGTTCTAGCAGTCAAATCTAACCTGAAACCCACATACGCATTACCAATTTCTTATAATTACAGTTGAACCCCAAATTGGAAAAAAAAAATGGGTTTTTCATTTTGACAATTAATCAAATTTTGAGTTATGGTTAAAGCTAGCTCCTTGGGAAAACGCACGCAGCTGCTGCCGCTGGCTGTCTCTCTAATCTAGGCTAATTTTCTAAGCTATCCACCGATCCATGCCAATAACTTCTCTAATCCCTACATTTAATTAGTTGATAATTAACTTCTGCAAAACCCGTTTAATTGAGTTTCTTGGTACTCAATTCTCTCGTACATTGAACAACACATGTAACTGAAACCCAAGAAAGAAAGTAATTAATGGAAATGGAGAGATATAGAGAGAGAGAGACATGGAGTGCGTTCCAAGACACAATGATTACATAGTCTTGGGGAAGCAGAAAGGGTGGCATGGAAATAGCCAAGAGTATGGAAGAACGTGGGGCTGAGCTTGTGCTTGACCGAGACTTGGCTATACAATACTCTATAAGCTATAAAATCAAAAAAGCAATATATATATATAAGAAAAGGGTGGATGCCCTAGGGTGACGCTGTTTAAAGGGAGGATATCATGAGATTTAGTACGTGAATGTTATGATTTGTATGCGTGGTGGAGTTTATACACTTGTCTAAGTTTGGATCTCTTAAATGAATTAAAATCTTCTTTTTCTTCCTTTTTTTTTCTTTTCTAATGCGATAATTTAATTATATGTGACATATAATTCATTGATAATATTAAAAGAAATCAAGAGAGGAAAAAATAAAAAAGAACATTCTTGTCCCTTTGAAATTACCCAGTATCCTTGTGTTAAAAAAAAGGTGGGTTTGTTTAGCTAGCTATGCTAAGGTTTTAACATGATATGAAAGTATACCAATCTTTTCTTGGTCTTTGGTCGACGACAATCTGTGCGTTGTGTGTTCACTGTGTTTGTTTTTGTGTTTCCCATCTTCTACTCTCTCTTTCTCTCTCCCACATCTTGTACACAAGAATGTAATTATACACTTTGAACCAATCACCAAGCAACAAAAGTAATCTTAATTTATACAAGCAGCTCGATATTAACTTTGTGCTGCATAAATTATATAATAAATCAAAATAAAAAGATCCTCACAACCCAAGATAGCTACAGTGATGAATTAAGAATGAAGAAAGTAAAGGAGCTCACCACCACCACAAGTGACCACTGAAAAATCAGTCAGTTTATTTTTCTTCATATGTAACATATCAAAATAATCATGTGCGGTTTGAAGGACGACGATCAAGGGCAGTGTTCACAAACTATTCATAACATACAAGGCTACCAAGAACAGCTGTTTCTTCATCAACAACAAGTTCATATGCAGCACCAAACTATTCATATCCCTGAAGTTTCACCAATCCTACCGTGGTCTTTCACTCAGGTTCACTCATTCAACCCGGCCGGCCACTTAGGTCCAAACCCGGTTCGTGAAGCACCCGACCCATTTCTGCTCCCTCCTCCTCCTGCTCCACCTACAGCATCATATGGGAGTTTGATCAACAGAAGGGCACCTGGCGCCCTACAGTTTGTATATGATGGTTCATCAATCCATGATCATCTGAGGATTATTTCTGACACTCTTGGACCGATGGTTCATCAACCCAGTTCAGCCCCCTTTGGTCTACAAGCTGAATTGGACAAAATGACTGCTCAAGAAATCATGGATGCCAAGGCCCTTGCTGCTTCTAAAAGCCACAGTGAAGCTGAGAGGAGACGAAGAGAAAGAATTAACAACCATCTTGCTAAGCTCCGCAGCTTACTCCCCAGCACAACCAAAGTAAGTATCATCAATTAAAATAAAAATTAAATTAAATTGATTAAAACAAAAAACCCTTATAAATCCTCACACGTACGTACAACATGGTGTATATTAATTATTATATATTGGGGTATCATGTGATAAGCCTTCTGTATGCCCTTTTTGTTTTGTAAAATGGATGGAATAGCTATTTGTGACTTATCGCCGATTAATCAGCTTTTTCTCCTCATATATAATGAAGATCTCTGTAGATCTTTCTAATATGCAATCGAAGACAATAAATGGTTACATTTCTTTACTTTTCTTTTTTTGATAGCAAATTTAAGGGAAAATTTGTTTCGTTTTTTGGCTTGTTCTTCGGAGTCTAGTGGTAGTTTTGAGGAGAAATTTAAGAAAAATGCCAAAAGGCAATAAGAGTTGAATCATGCACGCTGAGTTAAATATATGTTGGGTACTGGATCAATAGAAGAGATAAGCATTGGTATCGTTCAAACGACTTGATAAGAGGAACTAACCAGCAATTGAAAAAGAAATAAAGAGAGACAAAGCTCCTATTCTTGTGGTGCATTTGAATACATGCATTATTAATGAAGCTGACATTGTTTTGGTTATATATATACACACACAGACTGACAAAGCATCATTGCTAGCCGAAGTAATCCACACATGAAGGAGCTAGAGCGGCAGACTTCATTGATTGCGGAAACGAGTCCGGTACCGACCGAAATGGATGAGCTAACCGTAGATGCATCCGGCGAGGATAATGGTAAGTTTGTGATTAAAGCTTCACTTTGTTGCCAAGACAGGTCGGATCTCTTGCCTGACATTATAAACACATTGAACGCCTTACATTTGAGAACTCTAAAAGCTGAAATCACAACACTTGGTGGACGTGTGAAGAATGTTTTGTTCATCACTGAAGAAGAAAATTATTCAAGTAGCAGTGGCAGTGAGCAACAACAACATCAAGAGCAGCAGCAGCAATACTGCATAATCTCAATCCAAGAAGCATTGAAAGCAATGATGGAGAAGGCCTCTGGTGATGAGTCTTCTTCTGGGAGTGTGAAGAGACAAAGAAACAATATCAATAACCTTGACCAACACAGGTCCCTTTGAATTTAAATTACTGTATGTTTTTTTCCCCTTAATGTGTCATGTGTAATGATGGTGTGTGTGTTTTGTGTACTTGCATGAACCCTAAAAATAGGAAAATGAAGAGAGGGGTATCTTTAGCAGTTCGTGATAATTGTTGATGATTCTTCCGTTAGTAACATAAATTATAGACACTGGATTTTAAATTTTGCCAATATTTTATTAATGTTTTCGTGTCAATGATATATTAATATTATAGATCATAGATTACTAATGTTCTGATATCATTATCATAGTGATTAATTCAAGAGTGTTATGAATTTCTGACATTAACAATTGTAGTTAATGTCAGTGTATTTTAATTGGAGAATGCCCCAAATGATGTGGTTTGGTGATAAGATGATTAGGACTTAGTTGTTAGGTTTTGGGTTTGAGTCCAGAGGTGTATTTCTTTGTAAGAGCATAGGACAGCCGATAATTTTATCTGCTCCGTTTAAATTCGAGTCAAGTGATTTGACCGTGAAATTTCCAACATTTCCAAAGAAAAATATTTTAATTCAAGAAATATTGACAAATTTACAATGAAATTCTTTACTGATACTTACTGAGATAATGGGTCTATTTTGGCATAATATTATAAAACTACTGCAGAGATGAGACTGTAGTAGAACTAGAAAACAAAGAAAATCTTGTGTTAATGTCCAAAATGGGATCAGATTTCACAGATAAAGCATTTGCTGTGTTAGGTTTTGATATTAGGTTTCACTTCCCACGAAAAAGATCCTTGACTGTTTTTGGTAGAATTTATGACCATCATCTTACGAAATGGTGACGATGTTGTTCTTGGCTTATAATGTCATGTCCTGCTACAACACCACATCGTCCCCACCATCAGCACTTAACGTGTACGATCTTCTTGTTGGTTTCGGGCACATATAAATCCCTAACGTGGCATTATACAAGTTAGTTTGGGGAGAAATACTTGCATCAGTTGGCGTGTAATAAATCTTACTATTTTATTTGGTAGAATATGTGGGTCTTAAATATAGAGTTCAAAATTTTAAATTTAAAAAGATTATAGAATAAAAAAATTTATACAATAAGATCTCTCATTTGAGACTCGCCTACTTTATCGATTTACTAGGCACACCACCTTAACATGTTGAGGTCCTGAAATGATGCATCTATCCCATATAATTTTTTTTCTTAATTACTTATTTTGAATTGCATATTATATATATTGAGATGGTGTGCCTGTCGCATGTAAAATTTTCTGTCTCGGTGTCTCGCGGGTTGCATATTGCAGTTATATATAGACTGTACATAACGGATAATATTGTATTTGACTTTCTTGTTTCTTTTATTCTTCTACTTTGATTTTGATAGCTCTTTGTTTATAAATATGGTAATTTTTGTTCTTCCCAAACCCGGATTTCGATCAATTTTTCTCATATTAGATTCGGGTGAAAATCGGAATTTGTAAAATTTAGGCTTAGATCGAGTTAAATCTGGATCGGGTCCGGGTACTCAAAATTTGAGTTTTAAATTTAGATTTCATTAATAAAAAAACAATATATATATATTATATTTATAGACGTCAGCTGATGAGCGGAATATATATCAATATATATATATATTATATTTATAGACGTCAGCTGATGAGCGGAATATATATCAATATTTATCGCCCCTTTTACTTAATATTTTGTATAGTTTCTCGAGTTTTATGAACGTTTTGATGTGTTTTATGAACGTTTTGATGTGTTTTAGTTTAAGTGTGTTATGTATAATTATTAAAGTCATTTTCAAAACAAAAATAAAATAAAATAAAATAAAAAATGGAAATTGTCAAACTTCCACCAAACATGCTTGCATGTTTGGTGGAGGATTTGGTGTCATGTTTGATGCAATGTTTGGTGCCATATTTGGTGGAGAAATTGGTGGAAGCCTTTAGATTTGCCTATAAATATCAAGCTAAACTTTGTAAATTTTCCATGCTTTCTTTGGATGAATTTCTCCATGAAAACCTAAAGGAAAGTGTCTTGTATATTTATTTAAATTTTCTTGTATTTTCTTTTTATTTAATTAATAAAATTTTTGTTTTCATTTACAGCATGAGCAGGTAATCTCATTCTGCTGGGGTGAAAATGTGAGACTTTTAATATAATAAATTAGATTAATCTCCCTTATTTTAATTAAAATTTGGATTAATTAGTTACTGCTTACATGGCCGGTTTAGGTGACAACCATATTTACCGCCTACATGGTCAGTTTTACATTTCAGACGTAGTTTTCGCCTATATGGTCGGTTTAGGTAATAACATTGTTACCGTATATATGGTCGGTTGGATTTAATTGAGACAATGGAATTACTGCCTTTATGGTCTGATTAAATATAATTAATTAATCGGTAAACATTGACAATAAGGAAGATTTCTAATTTTGAAATATTAAAAGTGGATCCTCTAACCCCTAACATTTTCTTTCATTATTGTAATTTTACTTTTATTTATCTCCAAGTTATTTTTTTATGTTGTTTTGTTTATTTAAGTGTTTAGTAATCCTAAGTATGTTTTGTAACTAAATATATTATCTAGGGTTGTGATGAATTACAATATCATCGGTTTATAAGGGGTTATTTAGTATCTTGGGTAATATAAAGGTTTATTTATTAAGTCTTAAGCTTAATGCTTCTTGTTAACTGGCCATTAATAAGATTGATCTGATAAACTTAAAATAAACTTGACGGAGGAATTTTAGGTTTCAACCTTAGACTTAATAGCCTAGGATCTCTCTTAAGGATTAGATACCCCTTAATAGATTTCCTTCCAGGATAGACATATACTTGTCGGGCGGGGGTAGCCACAGTTGAAACTTAATCTTAATGAATTCAGGTAACTTGATTAACATAGACATATGATTAATTAGGTTACACTGGGTATTTACATCTGACCATCGACATATGCTTTTGCATAATTTCGTGTTCCAGGTTAATAAACCAATATATTGCACAAACATGAGATAATCATTTCATCTTTAAAAGATATTGGAAGGATTTACAACTCTAGATAGTTTAATAATATTGAATTTTCCTTTAATTTACATTCGTACTATTTTTTTTTAATTTTTTTAGTTTAAAATCACCATCCAATCAACAACCAATCTATTAGATACTCGTAAATATTTGGCTTCATAAATTAATAGCTTAGGTATCATGTAACACCCCAAATTATTTTTATTTTATTATTTTTGGTGGGTAGAAATTAAGGACTAAATTTTTAAGTTTGTGGAAGTTGGAGTTAAAAATGTGGTTAAGAACAAGTTTAGGGTGGCAAATGAATTTTTACCATATAAGTATATTTTATACTTACACAACTCTTTAGTCATCATTCAGCATATATTAAAAAGAAAGAAAGATAAGAAGTGTCAGAGAAGAAAGAAGCGGACGTGAGAGAGAAAAGAAAGAGGAAAGAGGAAAAGAGAGAAAAGAGAGGTTTTGGTCCCGATCCGGCCGATCCGAAGTTCAAACCCAACCGAGTCTTTAAGGAAAAGCGTAGATCTCGTCGAGAGGATTATTTTGGTGGTGATTTCATCTTGGGAAACTCCCAATTTTCGTAGAAATCTCGGTAAGAAACTTTTTGTGGTTTTTCTCGATTTCCCGTTGATTCGGAACTCCGATCGATGATCCGTCAGTGGCAATAGAACCGGGAGATGGAGACGAACTTGCGGCCACCGGAAAATCCAGATTCTGGCCGGAGAGTGGCGCTCACGCGCTCCTCATGTGGCGGCGCGTGAGGCCCACGCGCAGACAGAAGGGGAGGCGCGTGGACCCCACGTGCCAGGCAGAATTCTGCCGCCGACTTCCCGAGTCTCCTCTGTGATTTTCAGACCTTTCCGAGTAGTAACAGATCTCTGAATGTTAATTTTCGTTAAGTTTGCGAGAGCGACCGAACCACGTTTCTCACATATTCTTTCGTCTATTCTAGTTAGGATTATGTTCCTTATAGTAAATTCTTTTGACTTTTAGGTGATCGTGATACCGTAAGCAGGGACGGTCCTGCTGCCTAGTTCCTTTATCTGTAGTCAGCTCACCAGGTGCGTGGATAAGCCTGTAACATTGATGTTTTCAAAAGTATATAGTATGTATGTTTTCTTAAATGAATTTTAAGGTAATGCATTAAAGGAGTTTGTTTTTAGAAAGTTTATATATTTTGCTACGAAGTATGGATCGAATATTGATTATGTTAAAATCATGTGTTTGTGATATATGAGAAACTTGCATGATTTTGAGATATATGAGCATGGATTTCAGAAATGATTTTATGCTAGGATGCACCCCGTGTACATATATGTTTCCAGTTTATTTGCCGTGAGATGAGGTCTCATGTTGCCAGTTTTGCTCCGGATGCCAGTTATTGCCGTGGGGATGCCCCATGTTGCCAGCTTTGCCGTAATGTCACGAGAGTGTGCATATAGATGAATGAAAAGATTTATTTTACAGAGTATTCTTGAGCAGAATGAGTTTTATGAGAAATAAGATTTATTATTCAAAGTATTCTTGAGCAGTTTGAGTTTTATGAGAAATGAGATTTATGATTTCAAGTAAATGTTGAATCTATTGATTTACAGCTTTATGTACTTATTTATAGTATGAAATACTTATTCGATCCACCTTGTTACTTGTTTATCCACGGCACTAAGCTGTGATCCATTGCACTAAGCGTGAGCTTACCCCTTTCCTTAACATTTCAGGTTTAGCAGATTAGTAGGTCATCATTTCCTTCTGCTGTTTCGTCATCATTTCCTACCAATAGAGAAAGGTTATGCCAACAATAGAGTGTCATTATTATGTTTTGTTGGAAGAATTTGTTATTTGGTTATAGGCATTTGAGCCTTTATTTGATACTGAGGATATTGTATTTTCTTTTTGGATATTCCTTTGAGTTGGATCATGGAGATCCTATGTTATGATGATATTTTCAGTTTTGATTTTTCCTTGTATTGGAGGATTAATCCATATTACAGGGGAAACTCTGCCAGTTTCTAGTCTCCGTCTCACCCCTACCCTACCTAAGGGGACGGGTGTGACATATCAAGTCCTCATGGGATCGATACTTTTTATACTACTTGAGCGATACGTGCGCTTGCGTTATACGTGTGTGATCACGCCGATCAAGTTTTTGGCGCCGTTGTCGGGGACATATTTATCTTTCATTATTAATTTTGGGGTTAGATACTTTTACTTGTGTCTAATTTATTTTCATTTATTATTTTTTGTTTTCTTGTGTTTCAGGTTCTCAGTCATTACATGAGAAGAACCAGAAGCTTTGAAATTCGTCCGCTTGACCCAGAAATTGAAAGAACCAGCAGACAGTTAAGAAGGGAAATGCGAGAAGGCCAATAAACACTTATCAATATGGAACCTGAACCTTTGGAAGTTGCACCATCAATTCCTATTCGAGACAGAACTATTCAGGTGGTTGATGGCTTCATTTCATGTATTGTACTTCCTCCCTTACCAATAAATGCGTGTGACATCAAAACATGTATTCAGATGATACAGCAATCAGTACAGTTTGGGGGGAATGCAACTGAAGATCCCAATGCCCACATCAGCAACTTCTTGGAAGTTTGCGGCACTTTCAAATACAACCGAGCGGCTGAAGAAGCAATGAGACTGCGTGTTTTCCCTTATTCCTTGAAAGACAGAGCAAAGGCTTGGCTACATTCACTACCAGCAGGTTCTATCACAACTTGGAACACTCTAGCCACTAAATTCCTTACAAAGTATTTTCCTCCAGCCAGAACTGCAAAGCTGAGGAATGACATCACATCCTTTGTGAAACATGATTCAGAATCCATCTGCGAAGTTTGGGAAAGATACAAGGATTTGCTTAGAAAATGTCCTCACCATGAAATTACAAAGTGGCTACAAGTCCAAACCTTCTATAATGGATTTTCTGGAGTGATGAGAACCACAATTGATGCTGCTGCTGGAGGAGCTTTAATGGAAAAGGATAAGATCAGGCTTGGGACTTAATTGAAGAAATGGCCGACAATAATTTATTGTGGCCAACCGAAAGGAGCATGATCCAACGAATCACAGGAATTTATGAAGTTGGAGCAAACACAGCAATGAATGCCAAGCTGGATCAGATTTGCAAAAATTTGGAAACTCTTAACATGAAAGTTAATGCTGGATCCATAAGTTCACCATATGGAGGAGCTGTTGGGGTTGGTGCTCAGAGCGCCAATCTGGACTGTATTAATGTCTGATTCATAAATATGAACAATCTCATTTTCCATAATATTACTTATTTATGGTTGCACCTCTTGTTTTTATATACATATTCGATCTGATTACGATTAGATTGGAACTAAATGTGGTTTAGTGATATGTATATATTAGACAAAGGTCCGATAATATATAATGCAGTACACAGTTACAAATATAGTTTGTAATTGACATTGGGAAGTGTCACTGCTAAATGTATATTATCAAATACAGTTCCTGGTCAAGATTCACTAACATGGGTCGGTTAGTCAAATCTGTTGAGACCAGTACATGTCGTATATCGAGATTGGTCCGATGGTTTATCCCAATGAACAATGAGTCTAGGGAGACTCGTATAGATGTGTAGGTGTTTATAGTTGATAAATACTGAATGACTCACCGAAGATTCTTAATGGATGGTACACCAACGTCAAATGAAATTGAAAATTATCATTAAAGTGTAATGATCATTTTATCAACTTGGCTTAATGAAATTCAAATGAAATTGAAATTAATATATCTTGTTTTTGCTATAGCCAAATTCGGCCAAGGTGATTTTGGTAGCAATTATATATTGCTTTGTTTCATTTAGGGTTTGAATAACCTAATACACTTTATCAAAACTCCATTAAAACAAAACAAAGAAGGTAGAGAGAAAAGAAAAGAAAAACAAAGAAAAACTTGGAATTTAGTAAGTATTTCAAACCTTCCATTAGAGAGTAATTTGTTCCTCTTGTTGTGGGAAACATCTTGTGATGTTCTTAAGTTTTCTATTCTTTATTCTTTGTAATTTTTATGGATGAAAGTTTGATGAAGGTGTAATGCATGTATGATGTTGGAAGATTGTTACTAGTGTAGTAATAAACGTCCTTTTATGGTTTTAGAACCTTGTTGCTAATCTAGAGTTGTTGACCCACTCTTAAATGACCTAGATTTGATCTATAGTTATTTCATTGTGTTGAGACTTTATTTGGATGGAAGAAACATGATTGAAGTATTGGATCTAACCAATTTGGTCTAATTTGTCCAATTTGAAGAAATTGAAAAATTAGGGTTTAAGAACACTTCCAAATTTGGGGATTTTCATTTATATAGTGTATTTGGATGTGTATATGATGCATGTAAAATATTGGGTTGATTGGATTTTGCATTGATGTGTTTTGAACCATGAAAGTGCAAAATGCACAAACCCCCCCTAATGGAGGCTCTCGGCCAAGGCACTCAAAATTGGGATTTTTGTTGCTTTTGGTATTTTGAAATTTGGGACATGTTAAATTCATCTTAGAAATGATTTAGAATCATCCAAAATTGATTTGAACAATTTCGGACTAAAATGAACAAAATGTCAAGTGTAAGGGCAATTCGGTAAATTCACATAAATTTGATTTATTGAATTTTTATTTCATAATTTTATTATTGGGTAATTAAATAAATATGTTTATTTAATTAATCCGAGAAAAATTTTTGAAATCGGAAAATTTGATTTTCCCGTGTTTCCGCTGCGTTACCGGATTCAGCCCTTAAAAACCCCTTCAAAATGGTATCAGAGCGAGTCTGATTCTAGGCCCCCTAAAATGATTAGCTTGTTTGATTCAATGTTTAATCATGTTTTTAACTTATACATGCATGTTATAATCTAATTTGATTAGATTTAGGGTGTATGACACTTAGAGGAATATCCTCGCTTAATATGGTTTTGAAGTAACTAGTATTTTGAATACTTGTTTCTTGGTCCGTCTTGTCAATACGATTTATAAATATTTTTCCGTGACTACATCCGAGACCGTGCCTCTGCTGTGAGGATGTAGCCGATAGAGATTTATTTATGCCGGATGTATATTAGATACTAGATAAATTCAAGCGAAAGCGGAATCCTGAACGTGCCATAGTTGTCAGGGTTACGCAAGTAACTTGAGTTTATCATTGACGAGTTTAACCTTGGTACGTCTCCTTGTGGGCTTGCCTTAGCAGCGACAACGAGAAACGACCAGGACCAGAAACCCAGGAGTCACTAGTGAGTGATTGACAATGAGTTGTCTACCTGTGAATATACGTAGGCGAGACCGTGCCTCTGCTGTGAGTCGAAATATATTCATGGGGTCCACTTCCCATTATGGAATTCGATTTAATTATTGAATTCTCATTTTTCCGTTGGGGATTACGGTATTACGTAAAATAGTGGGAGGCACTGCTAAGTTTAAAATATTCCATAACTTAGGCAGTGCGTATTATTATGGAAATAGCCGCTTGTTTGTTTTCCTTAATCTATATTAGATAGAATTAAACTTTTAATTCACTGCACACATATTTTGATATGTTATCTGACTTGACTCTTGGTTGCAGTTATTCTAGAATAGGTTCTAGATACTATTGGACTAGGATATTATTAGATTGGTCTAAACCATCGGGAACTGTTGTTCCGATTTTCTTGAAAAATCAAGATGGTTAATGACTTAGTTTCTAAGTCATGATAGATAATCTAGATAGATATCCCTTTTAGGATATAATACTTTAGAGAGAATAGTTTCTTATGCAGTAAGAATTGACTTGAATTAGTTCATGTCTCGAGATTCTTGACTGGCATTAAGAAAGCCCCATTAGGTATTTGTTTATCTAGTAATGACGTTTTTTAGCTTTAATGACCTTTAGAGGCAATGTGTCTGACACAATTTGCTAATCAGTTATTTGCAATTGTTGTGAATAGTTGAATGCAAATAGTAAAGCTAAAGAAATAAGATACGTATAATGTGTATAGAAAATATCGATTTTCACAATACAGCAACTATAGGTATTGGATACCAGATCTCCCGTCTAATTATTTAAAATATTAGTTAACGATTGTTTTGATATTTGATATCGGAACTTGCGAATATTGGATAGTTATTGTTCTTAATAAACAATTGTTATATATATTTTAAATACAACTTGTATATATATTTTAAATACAACTAGTAGTGTCATTGACGTAGAGATAAACATTAAGAAAAATTATTCAGTAAAATAAATAATTTAGAACGGTGCTTTATGAGTTAATCACTTAAGCATTAGATGCTTATTCCGTATGGTAAATGATGGTTTGATACGAGATCACACCACACATCCTTATCCATTTAATGAATATTGTATTCAGGAAGGTGATTAAGATCTCGTTTAACCAATTATTGTCATTGGACCACCAGATTTATTAAACTGATACATTAGATGTATGTAGTTTAATAAATAATAATTGCTTAAGATAGTTTTCTTTATTTCGTAACTTAGTTGATGAATTGTCATAACTTAGTTACGTGTTTCTGAAGGAACACATATTGAACGTCTTGAAATGATCAAGAACTTTCAATCTGTTCTAATGAAACGCAGATTGAATCTGAAATTTTGAAAAAGTGATCCTTAAAATTCATAACAAGTCTTTGAATTGTTCAAAGATCTTTGATATGATCAAACATATGAATTTAAAGCAATTAGTTCTAAGGTTATTCAGTGAATATGATTCATATTCAATATTATTCTTCCACGATTCCATCTTGATGGAATTGAGTAGTGGGAGCAGTTGAATCTTATATGATTTGATTCGTTTTGATATTGAATATTACCGAATTAGTTTCAATACTCTTTGGGTTATGCTCCAGTAACACTAGTTCATCTTTTTAATTTAGGTTCCATTAATTTCTACAGTTACATATATGATATGTATAAGTAGAAAATATGAATCTTGAAAAGTTTGAGATTTGAATATTTCTTTTATATAATAGTTATATAATGGAAATTACTTACACCTTGGAGGTATAAGTAAAAGTTTATCATTTATTCTATTTTATAGAATATTGTATTCTATTTAATAAAATATCTTTTCTACGATCCTAAGTAATAAAATTGTTTTATTACTTGGTGTGTAACATCAGATGTTAACTATTGTAGAAAAGACTTGACTTATTGAAGTCAATTGTGAGAATGATAAACTATAAATGGAACTACGTAATTAATAAGATGAAACAACTCTTATACATCCTCTATATAAGTTTAATAGGATATCAGAATCATTTACGAGTATTTGATACTTAATGATTCTGTTGTTTTCTTACCGAAGAAAGTTATCCTATAACTTATAATGGAAGCGATATTTGATATCGATTCTGGAAGTTCACCATTGAACCATAGATCTAAGATTGTTCATAGTTTACTACGATCAAGTTTTGAACTTGAATAAGCTTTCATTATGAATTAGTTCATGATATGTGCTAATTGTTTGCGCAGCGAAAGCAGTGTGAGCTTATTAAAGGTTTGACCTTTACAATATGACAGTGATAAAAGTTATACTCAACAATATATTGTAGATTTGGAGAAAACTTATCTCTAGTCACGCTAATTGAATAATTAAAGATATATTGGTTAATGTTGATATTAAACTGTATATTTTAGCTAAAGAATACAAAATGGCGTTTTGAATGACTTATTCAGATAAAAGATCAGTTGTGATTTCTTCATTTGAAGAGTTCGTTCTGGAATGGCCCTAGAGTTTGTGTTATGTTGAGATTGCAGTTTAGTATGCTAGCTTATAGAGCCTATTGTAGACTCGGATAAGTTTTCCGGAAATCCGTATTCTCTATTTTTGACATCAGTCAGATTTCTGATCTTGTCAAAGTATAGAGAATACATATGTGTTTGAAGGGTTAGTAGGAGCGTACAAATTACTTTTTAGTGTTATATATCCTAACAACATTATCATTATTATAATAATAATGCGATGTTTGTTTGGTAAAAGGTTTACCTAAGTATTCTTTACTCCGTGAAAGCAGTGGGAGTAGTCTCTGTTATATTTGATATAAAGTTTTATATAAGATTAAAAACTAAAAGACTTGTGAGATACTCCTATTATTCGTGCATTAGATGTGATCTAATAAAAGACACAACAAGGCTATCTGTATGAAAGTTAGTATAACTGTTTGACAGTTATTGTGTGTTTTATATATAGTATTCATCTTTCGTAAATGATGATTCCTTTTTCGAAAGAGATATTGATTAGAATGTCTAATCAATCTTATGTATCATTTGATAATGACATAATGAATGCTTTATTATGTGCGATTAAAGATATCAATTTAATCGTAATAGTTACGAGTTATTTTGATATCCTATAGACCATATGATGGATCTTGAAACACGCTTTTTGTGATCTTTGAGATATTAAGAATGAGTTTCTAATTCATGGAGAATACAGTCTGCAACCATTAGGGTCATATTAGTTTTGAGACTAATTATGACGTTAGACACTCTACGTCATAAAGAGTCACAAAAGATGTAGTGGGAGTGTCACGAAGGATTCTACTATTTAGTGGAATTAGATGCAACTTATGAAGTATTGACTTACGAAGTTGCATAGTGATCTTATAAATTAGAAGTTTTATATTGGTGTTGTGCTTGCGGTTGTCCTCATATAGTATTTTGGATTTGATCCATGAATACTTAGACAACTTAGTAGCTGTAGCACAATACAGATATAGCATCAGTGTCATATTAATGTATAATTTAGATTCTACAAAATATGAATGATGCTGACTATGGGAAACGATGGAGTTTGTTT
The DNA here is from genome assembly GCA_019454045.1 of Zanthoxylum bungeanum. Classification (NCBI taxonomy): domain Eukaryota; kingdom Viridiplantae; phylum Streptophyta; class Magnoliopsida; order Sapindales; family Rutaceae; genus Zanthoxylum; species Zanthoxylum bungeanum. Next base: position 24,020 of record SKCR01042776.1, read on the forward strand.
GACAAACTCAATATGTCATAGCGGACCTACTTCTTGTTGCCTACCTCTTAAGTGCGAGGTGAGCTTTTGAGAGGCATGAGTATATGATACACATTGAGATGTGTATATGATACCGTGGATAGACACAATAGCAAGTGGGAGAAATTGTTGGGGTTGGTGCTCAGAGCGCCAATCCGGACCGTATTTATGTCTGATTCATGAATATGAACAATCTCATTTTCCATAATATTACTTATTTATGGTTGCACCTCTTGTTTTTATATACGTATTCAATCTGATTACGATTAGATTGAAACTAAATGTGGTTTAGTGATATGTATATATTAGACAAATGCCCGATAATATATAATGCAGTACATAGTTACAAAGATAGTTTGTAATTGACATTGGGAAGTGTCACTGCTAAATGTATATTATCAAATACAGTTCCTGGTCAAAATTCACTAACACGGGTCGGTTAGTCAAATCTGTTGAGACCAGTACATGTCGTATATCGAGACTTGGTCCGATGGTTTATCCCAATGAACCATGAGTCTATGGAGACTCGTATAGACGTGTAGGTGTTTATAGTGGATAAACACTGAACGACTCACCAAAGATTCTTAATGGATGGTACACCAACGTCAATAAGAATCTTGTCGGGTTGAGTAGCACTTGTGATTCTTAGACTTGAGATGCCACTGTGGGCACATGAGACATCTTCTACACTTAGATGGCAGTCACGTCACCGATCTATTAAGATCAGACCTCCGTCTGTCCATTGGGTGTAGATAGATCCTCAGGGTGTCCTGTGTGTGTCAAGATATGATCTGTCAGTTCTGTGTATTAGAGCATAGGTAGTCCATATGATTAGCAATCTGATAAAAACCATGGGCCCGTGTTATAATTTTGAAGTTAGTTCTAAATGTTGTTTTTGAGATTGCTAATAGAATAGTCGACTGGATAATCCCTATAGAGATTTGATGTTTACATCTATATCTCTGGGATTTATCCGGATACCTGTGACGGAGGAATTATACATTTGCCATGACCTCGACCTGTATGATTCAGCGAGTTTATCCGTGATCGTCATAATTTACGGGTGGATAAATTATGGACACGAAATTGGATTTCGTGACGGATATGCCTGAATCTAGAGAGTCTCAATAATGAAATATACTCGTAGAGCACTAGGGCAACAATTATAAATGATATTGATTATTTATAAAGTCGTTTAAAGGTTAAACGCAAAATACATATGAAAGGACCCGATAGTCATTTTCTTAATTTTTGTGTATGTATTTAATACTTGATTAATTCAAATACACATTAATTAATTGTCAAATTGAGATATTTGACTAATATCATAAATGAATATATGTATTTGATATTTAATGTAAATATTATACATATATTTAATATATTTATATTTAATTAATTAATTAATATTTAATTGTTAAATGATTAAATAATTAAAATATAAATATCTTAAGGTTTAGATATTTGTTTTAATGACTTAGTTTCCATTGTTGACTTGTTGAAAATTATCATTAAAGTGTAATGATCATTTTATCAACTTGGCTTAATGAAATTCAAATGAAATTGAAATTAATATATCTTGTTTTTGCTATAGCCAAATTCGGCCAAGGTGATTTTGGTAGCAAGTATATATTGTTTTGTTTCATTTAGGGTTTGAATAACCTAATACACTTTATCAAAACTCCATTAAAACAAAACAAAGAAGGTAGAGAGAAAAGAAAAGAAAATCAAAGAAAAGCTTGGAATTTAGTAAGTATTTCCAACCTTCCATTAGAGAGTAATTTGTTCCTCTTGTTGTGGGCAACATCTTGTGATGTTCTTAAGTTTTTATATTCTTTATTCTTTGTAATTTTGATGGATGAAAGTTTGATGAAGGTGTAATGCATGTATGATGTTGGAAGATGTTACTAGTGTAGTAATAAGCATCCTTTTATGGTTTTAGAACCTTGTTGCTAATCTAGAGTTGTTGACCCACTCTTAAATGACCTAGATTTGATCTATAGTTATTTCATTGTGTTGAGACTTGATTTGAATGGAAGAAACATGATTGAAGTATTGGATCTAACCAATTTGGTCTAATTTGTCCAATTTGAAGAAATTGAAAAATTAGGGTTTAAGACCACTTCCAAATTTGGGGATTTTCATTTATATGGTGTATTTGGATGTGTATATGATGCATGTAAAATATTGGGTTGATTGGATTTTGCCTTGATGTGTTTTGAACCATGAAAGTGCAAAATGCACAAACCCCCCCTAATGGAGGCTCTCGGCCAAGGCACTCAAAATTAGGATTTTTGTTGCTTTTGGTATTTTGAAATTTGGGACATGTTAAATTCATCTTAGAAATGATTTAGAATCATCCAAAATTGATTTGAACAATTTCGGACTAAAATGAACAAAATGCCAAGTGTAAAGGTAATTCGGTAAATTCACATAAATTTCATTTATTGAATTTTTATTTCATAATTTTATTATTGGGTAATTAAATAAATATGTTTATTTAATTAATCCGAGAAAAAGTTTTGAAATCGGAAAATTTGATTTTCTCGTGTTTCCGCTGCGTTACCGGATTCAGCCCCTAAAAACCCCTTCAGAAGCACGAGGGTCAAAATCTTACAACCAACAAGATGTGACGGTGAATTATGTCAACAATTTCAACAGACAGTGGAATAATCCATATTCCAACACCTACAACCCAGAGTGGAGGAATCATCCCAATTTCGCATGGAGTAACAATTCAGGGTAAAAGAACAATCCACCACATGGATTCCAACAACAAAACAAAGGCCAGGAGTATGAGAAGAACCAGAAATGAAAGAATAGTTTGCAGAGATGTTCAAAAAGCAAGAAGAAAAATATGATGCTTTAGCAGCTATAGTTCAAAATCAAGTAGCATTGAATCAAAGTCATTCAGCATCTATTAAATATTGGAGAATCAAATGAGACAACTGGCCAATACTCAAAGTTACAGACCGCTAGGTAACCTTCCTAGCAACACATAACCAAATCCAAGGAACAAGAGAAGGAGCAATGTCAAGCCATTACTTTGAAAAGCGGTACTGAAATCAACAAAGATGTTGGAATCAATGCATCCTTTGAGGAAGTTCCAAAAGAAACAGAGCCACAGATGGAGGAAAAATAAGCAAATGAAAAAGACCAATAAAGATTCACTCCACCTCCACCTTTTCCACAGCGTCTCCAGAAAAACAAACTGGACAAGCAGTTTGCTAGATTTCTGGAGGTCTTCAAAAAACTGCATATCAACATTCCATTTGCAGAAGTTTTGGAATAAATGCCCAGCTATGTTAAATTCATGAAAGACATTCTGTCACGAAAGCGGAGATTGGGAGATTACGAGACAGTAGCATTGACAAAAGAATACAGTTCCATCATTCAGAGGAAACTTCCCCCAAAGTTGAAAGCTCTTGGCAGTTTCACCATCTCATGCACCATTGGAGAACATTACATCGGTAAAGCTTTGTGTGATTTAGGTGCTAGTGTTAATTTGATGCCTTTTTCGATTTACAGGAAACTACAAATTGGAGAAGCAATGCCCACCTCAGTCTCTCTATAACTTGCTGATAGAATGCTCGCATTTCCGAGAGGTGTAGTTGAAGATGTGCTAGTCAAAGTCGACAAACTCATTCTCCCAGCAGATTTCATTATCCTTGACATAGAAGAAGACAAAGATGTACCTATCATCCTTGGGAGACCATTCTTGGCTATAGGTCGAACTGTTATTGATGTACAAAAATGAGAACTAACTATGAAAGTGCAGGACTAAAAAGTTACCTTCAATGTTTTCAAATCCATAAAATTCCCGAGTGATGAAAAGGAAGAGGAATATTTCAGAATTGATGTTGTTGATAGTATCATCCAGGATACTGATGCAATGCCACTTCCCACGGATAAACTTGAAGCTTGCATCACCAACATGACTGACAGCAAGCTAGATGATGAAATTCTGGTATGTATCAACTATCTTGACAGACCATTTCGCTTCAAATCAACACCACATGTGGAAAGTTTGAAATTACCGAAAAATGAGCGAATCAAGCCTTCGATTGAAGAACCACCGCAGCTAGAGCTAAAGCTAATTCCGAGCCATCTCAGGTATGGATTCTTAGGAAATGCTTCTGATTTACCTATGATTATTTCTTCGTCGCTATCATTGGAACATAAAGAAAAATTGTTGAGAGTGTTACGAGAACACAAGAAAGCCATTGGCTGGACTATAGCAGACATTCGAGGCATTAGTCCATCATTTTACATGCACAAGATTCTGATGAACGATGAGTACAAACCCACAGTGGAGCATCAACAGAGACTAAATCCAATCATGAAGGAGGTTGTGAAGAAATAAATTATCAAATGGTTGGATGCTGGCATCATCTACCCCATCTCTGACAGCACTTCGGTGAGTCCTATGCAATATGTGCCAAAGAAATGAGGCATTACTGTAGTAAAAAATGAAAAGAATGAGTTGATTCCAACAAGAACAGTGACTGGATGGAGAGTATGCATAGACTACATGAAGCTGAACAAAGCAACAAGGAAATATCATTTCTCGTTACCATTCATTGACTAGATGCTAGATAGACCGGCGGGGCATGAGTTCTATTATTTTCTGGACGGATATTCAGGATACAATCAAATTGCCATTGCCCCATAAGATCAGGAGAAAACCATTTTACATGTCCGTATGGTACTTTTGCTTTCCGCATGATGCCATTTGCACTATGTAATGCTCCTGCCATATTTCAACGTTGCATGATGGCCATCTTATCAGACATGTTGGAACAAAGTATGGAGGTTTTCATGGATGATTTATATGTGTTTGGAGACTCTTTCGACCACTTCTTGCAAAATCTGGAAAATGTGTTACAAAGATGCGAAAATACTAATCTGGTACTCAACTCGGAGAAATGCCATTTTATGGTGCATGAAGGCATTATGCTGGGACATCAGATCTCACAAAAAGGAATCGAGGTAGACAAAGTAAAGATCGAGACAATTGAAAAATTACCCCCACCAACATCTGTCAAAGGGATTCAGAGTTTTCTCAGACATGTAGGCTTTTACAGTAGATTTATCAAAGATTTCTCTAAGATTGCTAAACCTCTATGCAATCTTCTGGAGAAAGATGTGCATTTCAACTTCACCAAAAAATATCACGAAGCTTTTGAGATCTTAAAATAGAAGCTGGTCTCTGCCCCCATCATAGTAGCACCAGAATGGACCATTCCATTTGAGGTGATGTGTGATGCTAGTGATTTTTCTGTAGGTGCAGTTTTGGGACAACGTAAAGTAAAAATTTTCCATATCATTTACTACTCCAGCAGAACTCTGAATGAAGCTCAGCTCAATTACACAACCACTGAAAATGAGTTGCTTGTAGTTGTGTTTGCTTTTGATAGATTACGCTCATATTTGCTGGGTCCTAAAGTGGTGGTCTACACAGATCATTCAGCAATCAAATATCTGATCGCGAAGAATGATGTCAAACCTAGATTGATCTGTTGGGTGCTTCTGCTGTAAGAATTTGATGTGGAGATCTGAGATAGAAAAATGACAGAAAATCAAGTGGCAGATCACTTATCGAGGCTCGAGAATGGAGAAACAGCTGACAAGCTGTTGGAATGGACACGTCAGCAACGAAAGAAGTTCTTCAAAGAAGTCAAGCACTATGTCTGGGATGATCCGTACTTGTTCAAACGTTGTGCTGATCAATTACTAAGGCATTGTGTTCCGCAAGAGGAGGTCAATAGTGTCTTGCAGCACTATCATTCATCACCATACGGCGGACACTTCAGCGGAAATAAAAATGTAGCCAAAGTCCTACAATCAGGTTTGTTCTGGCGCACTCTGTTTAAAAATGCTTACTTATTTTCTCTTCAATGTGACAGGTGCCAGAGAACGGGAAATATTTCGAGAAGAAATGAAGGACCTCTGTAAAATATTCTGGAAGTGGAGATACTTGATGTATGGGGGATTGATTTTATGGGACCCTTTGTTCCATCATTTGGAAACATGTACATACTGGTTACAGTAGACTACGTATCCAAATTGGTTGAAGCAATTGCACTGCCATCAAATGATTCAAAAGTGGTGATAAAATTCCTTAAAAAAAATATTTCCACTCGCTACGGAACACCTCGGGCAATTATCAGTGATGGTGGCACACATTTTTACAACAGATATTTCGATGCACTCCTATCAAAATACGGAGTTACTCATAAAGTTGTCATTGCCTACCATCTGCAGTCAAATAGACAAGTTGAAGTTTCAAATATGGAGATCAAAAGAATCTTGGAGAAAACCGTTGGATCAACAATGAATGACTAGTCTGAAAAACTGGATGACGCATTATGGGCCTATCGGATAGCTTACAAGACACCCATTGGTATGTCCCCATATCGAATGGTGTTTGGGAAAGCGTGCCATCTGCCAGTGGAGTTTGAACACAAAGCGTATTGGGCACTGAAGAAGTTAAATCTTGATCTACAAGCAGCATGAGAGAAACGGCTCCACCAACTCAACGAATTGGAGGAATTTTGCGTACATGCCTATGAGAATGCCAAACTGTACAAAGAAAAGACGAAGAAATGGCATGATAAAAAATAGTGCGCAGACAACTGGAGCCAATGCAGCAGATGTTGTTATACGATTAACGGTTGAAACTTTTCCCAGGAAAGTTGAAATCAAAGTGATCAGGTCCATTTATGATTACTCAGGTGTTACCTTACGGAGTTGTTGAGATATACAACCTCAAATCCAACAATACATTCAGGGTAAACAGCCAGTGTGTCAAACATTACCGAGGAGAATCATTTGAGCGATAAAAAGAAAGTGTTATACTTTCAGATAAAGCCTAACGTTCGGGCAGTCATGTCTAGTTGACGACGTTAAACTTAGCGCTAGCTGAGAGGCAACCCATGCAATTCATGTATATATTCAGATTTGGTGTGTTTTATTTTTGTGTGTTTAATTTGTGTAGGTAAAGTCACATTTCAGGATGGAATAAGTTCTCGCAAATCTTCACAAGCAATTTCATTGTCTCCCTCAAAACTCTCTTATGAAAGTCTACAAAGCTCGCTTGGAACGAATGAGACTTCTGATGATCAAAGGTATTCCTAATGACATTCATTGGTTAATTGAAGCGCGGGTGCGAATGGCAGGTGAGTCCTCTGACTCTTTTATTTCATATCTGCCTGGTTTAGGAAGAAATAACTATACTAAGAAAAGAAGAGCTAAAAGAATGGGTGTTTGCTATAAATGTGCACGCATGACATGTAACACTCGTTGTCGTTCTTTAGGAATGATGTCTGATAACCGTGAAGATAAAATTAAATTCATTATGGATGCCTTGAGTAAGGAGTCTTTGGATGACATATCATTGACTCTTGAGATGCATCCCAGTGGATATATGTATCACGCAATTCACATGTTATATGCATAATTTCGAAAAGAAAGACAACATTTAAGTCTTGAGAATCTGATTTTAAAAGACTCTGTTTGCCAATTTATAAGAAAATTGGATGGGAAACTTGTCTCTGACGCATAGACGTCATTCAAGCGGTTAATTCTTGTAAATATTATTATCTCTCTGTCTTTAACTAATAATTGTGATTTATTTTGTTATTTTCTTTTATTTTCTCCGACAGGATCCAGACTTTTTGACTTTCACGATATATTTTACTATTTAGCTAATAATTGTCATTTGGCATGTACTAGTGTTATTATTACTCATCATTTTCCATGTTCTATAAATTCAGCTCATCATTGTACTCTTGAAGACATCCAGAGTTGAGAAATAAAAAAATGGAAGCATTTTCAAGAAGACGAGTTGTAAACATCTGTGTGTTATGCGTACTAGTGTTGGTTCTAAATTAGAGTATGTTGAGGCAGCACAAGAATTTGGTAGAGTCATAGCTGAAAGGAATATGCACTTAGTATATGGCGGTGGAAATCTTGGATTAATGGGGTGTGTTTCAAGAGCTGTACAAGAATGAGGTAGTCAAGTTTTGGGAATCATCTCAAAACCTTTGGCAGAGGCGAATCTTATAGGACCATCAAATGGAGAGGAACTTATCATGCCAGGTATGTCTGAACGACTGGTTGAAATGATTAATCGTACTGATGCTTTTATTGCTTTGCCAGGTGGCTTGGGCACGATGGAGGAAATTTTTACAGTACTATCTTGGGCGAACTTGAACATACACCAGAAACCAATTGGACTGTTTAATGTTGATGGATTTTATGATTTTCTTTGTGTGTTTCTTGATGATGCCCGGAGAAATGGGTTCGTGTCAAAATCTGTAAAAGATATCATCTTCACTGCCAGAACTGCCCATGATTTAATTGACCAATTTTTATCCTTTGAACCACAAATTAACCATATCCTTTCCAAGATAAATTGGTCCGATAATGATCGTGTTAAGAAGCGTCGGATAAATCTGGATCTTAACCTTTAATTTTCTTTTTAGACGTAGAATACCAGCTAACCAGGTACTATCCTCTAAACTCTTCTTCAACTTTTTTAGACATTGGGGACAATGTCTCAATCAGGTTTGGGGGAGGTGAATAGTTGATAATATCTTGTTTTTATTTTTTTGATTGTGTTGTTTTTTCTTGGATTTTAGTAAAAAAATTTCAAAAAAATATAAATTTTTTTGTGTTTTTAACTTGACTAATCAGATGAAATTGGTGTGAGATAGCTGTGTAAGGAAATTCCACTACTGAGACGTATCTCAACCTATTTCGTAACAAGTTAATTTTTGTTTATTTCATTTTGAATTATTTAATTTGTTAATTCTCCATAATACTGACTAAATTGGATCTTCATATGCTAAGTTGACAGGTATTATCAACATGCATGGTAACATACGACCATGAGTTATAAGTGAAAAATTTGTAATATTCAGTGCTCTGGTTTAATTGGAGGAAGCATCTAAAAAAGCAATGGAAAAAAAAAACACATCTGAGATCCGAGTAATTAAGTCCGTAGAGGTGTTTTAACACCTAGTGCCCTAAAGCCAACTGGCTTGGGAGTCACTGGCCCAAAGCTCGCTACATGGATTGAAGCTGTTGTAAAAAAAAAGATATCTGAAATCCGAGTAATTAAGTCTGTAAGGGTGTCTTAACACCTAGTGCCCTAAAGCCAACTGGCTTGGGAGTCACTGGCCCAAAGCTCGCTACATGGATTGAAGATGTTATAAATAAAAAAAATCTGAAATTCGAGTAATTAAGTATGTAAGGGTGTCTTAACACCTAGTGCCCTAAAGCCAACTGGCTTGGGAGTCACTGACCCAAAGTTCGCTACATGGATTGAAGATGTTATAAATAAAAAAAATCCATTGCCAAAAAAAAGTGTAAATTCTGATATAACTTTAGGACAAAAATATTACTCTCTTTTCAACTAAACTTATGAATATTGTGGGCACAATAATTTGATTAATACCTTGTTGGTTGTGTATATGAAGAATGGTAAAAATAATAGGAGAATTTACTTATTTGGTAATTTAGAAAGAAAGAAAATAACTATTAACTTGGATAAGACGTTTCACTTGTTTAGTCACTAACTTGTTTATTCTCTTTTCTCTTGTCTTTTTGCTTTTGTGTGCATTAGATTGACGTTTGTGGGTATCGTCACTATAAGCCCTCACGAGACTACAACTCGTCCACTATGGACACCTAGGGGTTTAAAGGCTTGCATACGCTAAATGCAACCATGATCCCTATGAAAGTGGCTTAGTTTAATTTTAATTATTTATTGCATTTTCTTTTATTGTTTTGCTCGATGACTAGCAAAATGTTAGGTTTGGGGGTGTGATGAGCGGAAAATATATCAATATTTACCGCCCATTTTACTTAATATTTTGTATAGTTTCTCGAGTTTTATGAACGTTTTGATGTGTTTTAGTTTATTTTATAGATAAAATAAAATCGAGACTCAATGGAATCAATCAGGATGAAATATGGAACAAATAAGGGCAAAAATTGGACTTTACATTTGGATTTTGGAGGTTGGAAACTTGAAATGGCATTCTAACGAAGTACAATTTCAGAAATTTTAGCTTTGCGTAATATTGTATTTTGGCCATAACTTTCTACTCCGATATCGGATTGAGGTGATCCAAATTCCAGATTAAAGAGGACTCAAATATCTACAACTTTGAAGTTCATAATAATTTCGAATTCTTAATTTTCATGACCGAAATTGATAAAATATCTGAAAGTGTGTTATGTATAATTATTAAAGTCATTTTCAAAACAAAAATAAAAATAAAAAATGGAAATTGTCAAACTTCCACCAAACATGCAGAGGATTTGGTGTCATGTTTGATGTCATGTTTGGTGAAGAAATTGGTGGAGAAATTGGTGGAAGCCTTTAGATTTGCCTATAAATACCAAGTTAAACTTTGTAAATTTTTCATGCTTTCTTTGGAGGAATTTCTCCATGAAAACCTAAAGGAAAGTGTCTCGTATATTTATTTAAGTTTTCTTGTATTTTCTTTTTATTTAATTAATAAAATTTTGTGTGTTTTCATTTACAGCATTAGCATGTAATCTCATTCTGCTGGGGTGAAAATGTGAGACTTTTAATATAATAAATTAGATTAATCTCCCTTATTTTAATTAAAATTTTGATTAATTAGTTACCGCCTATATGGCCGGTTTAGGTGACAACCATATTTACCACCTATATGGTCGGTTTTACATTTCAGACGTAGTTTCCCCCGATATGGTCGGTTTAGGTAATAACCTTGTTACCGCCTATATGGTCGGTTGAATTTAATTGAGACAAATGGAATTACCACATTTATGGTCTGGTTAAATATAATTAATTAATCGATAAATATTGATAATAATGGAGATTTCTAATTTTGAAATATTAAAAGTGGATCATCTAACCCCCATCATTTTCTTTCATTATTGTAATTTTACTTTTATTTATCTCCAAGTTATTTTTTTATGATGTTTTTGTTTATTAAAGTGTTTAGTAATCCTAAGTATGTTTTGTAACTAAATATATTATCTGGGGTTGTGATGATTTCCAATATCATCGGTTTATAAGGGGTTATTTTGTATCTTGGGTAATATAAAGGTTTATTTATTAAGTCCTAAGCTTAATGCTTCTTGTTAACTGGCCATTAATAAGATTAATCTGGTAAACTTAAAATAAACTTGACGGATGAATTTTAGGTTTCAGCCTAAGACTTAATAGCCCATGATCTCCCTTAATGATTAGATACCTCTTAATAGATTTCCTTCCAGAATAGATATATACCTGTTGGGCGGGGGTAGCCACAATTGAAACTTAATCTTAATGAATTCAGGTAACTTGATTAACATAGACATATGATTAATTAGGTTACACTGGGTATTTGCATCTGACTATCGACAGAGGCTTTTGCATAATTTCGTGTTCCAGGTTCATAAACCAATATATTGCACAAATATGAGATAACCACTTCATCTTTAAAAGATATTGGAAGGATTCACAACCCTAAATAGTTTAATAAAATTGAATTTTCCTTTAATTTACATTCGCACTATTTTATTTACTTTTTTTTAGTTTAAAATCACCATCCAATCAACAACCAATCTATTAGATACTCGTAAACATTTGGCTTCATAAATTAATAGTTTAGGTATTAAGTCCTCGTGGGATCGATACTTTTTATACTACTTAAGCGATATGTGCGCTTGCGTTATACGTGTGTGATCACGCTGATCACCGACTCAAGTATATATCATATCGTCCGCATTTAGTTCGAACGGGCCCAATTCTAGAAAGGGATTCACATACCTTTTTAGTTCGAACATTCTACATGTCATGCAATTCAAACATATATGCAAAGAAAGTAATACTTCTTAAATTATAATTTAACAAATCTCCGAATAAAGTCTCTAATATTAAGGTTTACAGCACAAGTCTTAAAAACATTAAAATAATGTCCTAAATATCTGGACCAACCCGAAGAGCGACTGTGGCACGTGGATAAAAATCTGGTACTGCTACTGCTTTGCTGGCGAACTACCTGAGATGTTTAGGAAAATTAGGGTGAGCTTAAAGAGCCCAGTAAGTAAAACAGTCATACTCTCAATATGATCTCACTAACAAAATATGGATATGTATGTGTGTGCGCGCGCATGTGTGTGTGTGTAATATTTAAAAATAACATATATTATAATAAGAACTATCTCAAGCAATCATTCTCACAACAATAAAAAATATTCATCAAATATGGTTGCTAATTCGAGTTCAGTATAACAGTTGATTGAAACCAATAGGAGAGTACCTCATCACTACTCCCAAAGTTTCCCACAATACATCTCGCATAAATGTGTAAGTATGGAGTGAAACACGCTCCTCCACTAATCTTGCATACCATCACATAACCTCGCATCACATCTAGGGATGGCAATTTCCGGATCCGGACCCGGGTCCGGATCCGGAAGAGAATTCACTTCCCCGGGTCCGGTTCCGGACCCGGGTAAATATTCCCGGGTCCGGACCCGGGTCTACCCGGTCCGGATCCGGGTAGACCCGGTCCGGACCCGTTTACCCGGTTTCTTTTTTTTTAATTTTTTTTTTATTTTTTTAAAATTTTTATTGTATTATTTTATATTCATATTTGTATTTTATTAGTTTTATTTCAATTCTTTTAATTTTTTATTAAATTCTATTATTTTTATATATATATGCCCATATATATTTATATTTTTTATTAAAATCTAATTTATTTTTTAATTTTTTAATTTATTTTTCTTTAATTTTTCCGGACCCGGGTCTCCCGGGTCCGGACCGACGATCCCGGGTCCGGACCCGGGATCACCCGGGTCTTAATATTAAAGACCCGGGTCCGGTTTTTTTGATTCCGGACCCGGGTCTACCCGGACTCGGGTCGTCCGGGTCCATGCGGACCCGGGCCGGGTCCGGGTATTTTTGCCATCTCTAATCACATCTCATCTCTTCTCCAGCCACTATTATACAAAACTTGGCAGCTTAATATAACAACACACATCATCTAATACAATCAAATCTCACATTCAATCCATCAATCTCATCTCAACAATCACAAATTTATATTTCTCATGCATTCAATAACTCAAAAAATATATCAATACACACACACACTTAACTATATTTATATTAAAATATATATTTATATAGATTTTCACAACATACATCAATCAACAGACAATTATGTTAAGTGAATCATCGTTGATCGGTGCTTACACACGCGTATAACGCAAGCGCATGTATCGTTCAAGTAGTATAAAAAGTATCGATCCCACGAGGACTTAATACTTAATCTATTAATTTTATGAGGTCAAATGATTACTAGTATCTAACAGGTTGATTGATTGATTTGAAATGGTGAAGATTTTAAATTTAAAAACAAATAAATAAAATTGCACGAAGGTAGGTTTAAGAAAATTCAATATTAGGAAACTATCTAGGGTTATGAATCTTTCTAATATCTTTTAAAGATGAAGTGGTTATTTCATGTTTGTGTAATAAATTGGTTTACTAACATGGAACACTAAATTAAGTGAAAGCATATGTCGATGGTCAGACGCAAATACCCAGTTTAACCCAATTGAACCATATGTCTATGTCAACCAAATTATCTGGATTCATTAAGTTTAAGTTCCAATTATGGCTGCCCCCGCCCGACATGTATATGTCTATCCTGTAAGGAAATCTATTAAAGGGTTATCTATCCTCAAGGAAGATCGTGGGCTATTAAGTCTAAGGCTGAAACCTAAAATTCATTTGTCAAGTTTATTTTAAATTTACCAGATCTATCTTATTAGTGGCCAATTAACAAGACGCATTAAGCTTAAGACTTAATAAGTAACCCTTTAAATTACCCAAATAATAAAATAACCCATTATAAACCGGTGATATTAGAATTCATCACAACCACAGATAACTAACTTAGTTACGACACATAACTAGGGCTTTAAAAGACATAAAGTAAAAATACTGAAAAGTAATTGCGGTAAAGTAAAAGCTGAAAAGTAAATTACAATAAAATAAAATGCTAAGGTAAAAGGATCAACTTTTACCACTACTAATTTAGATATCTCCCTTAATATAATATATTAACTTGTGATTATTTTACCAACCAGTCATATAGGCGGTAACCTGATTAAGTCAAATTAAGTCCAACCAGCCATAAAGGCGGAACCAAAATAAACCTGCCATATAGGCGGTAAGAAAATTTAATTACCAACCGACCAATCTGGCGGTATCCTTGATTAGTCAGGTTTAAACCAAATTAAAATGAATTACCAACCGACCAATATAGCGGTATCCTTTTTAAGTCAAATTTTAAATAGTGAATATATTATATTTAAGGGAGATTAATCTAAATAACAATAGTAAAAGAATTACCTTTCACCCTAGCAGAGGGAAGTTACCTCCTCATGGTGAATAGTAAAAATTGTAAAAGTAAAGAAAGTAAATTACTATTACTATTACTATTACAGAACGTAATTAAAATTAATTACAAAACTGAAATTAAAAGAAACTAGATAGAAAACTATCTATTTACATCAGAGAAATTAGAGAGGAAGGTACATCTGAAACTGAAATTTCGAGCTCTATTTATAGGCGTCAGTAGGATTTCCGCGTCGCGACGCGCAGCTCGCGTTGCGACGCGAGTGATTGTCGACGTGGCAGCTTCTGGTTCGTCGGCTTCATATTCTGGATAAGGTGATAAGGTGACACGTGGCAAGGCGGCTGGAAGCTGAATGATTGAGTTGACGTGGCGCTGGCGTGGCGAAAGTGATTGTCGGCACCATAGAATGATGACACGTGGCACGCTGTGATTGGTTGATGATGACGTGGCATTTTGACTATGTCAACCGGTGATGTGGATGATGACGTGGCGTGATATGTGGCGGCACATGGCGATGGCGACTGTCGGCACCGTAGGATGATGACACGTGACACGGCGCACGTTAGTAGATCAGCTGTGATGGTGACACGTGTCATGGCGCACATTAGCAAAGTCAAACTTCTCAGATTCTGACTTGTGGACCCGGCGCACGTTAGCAAGTCTTGGTGCATGTTAGGCGTCGCGACGCCAAAGGCTTGCGCGTCGCGACGCGAGAAATGACCAAAATGCCCTTTTGTCTAATTTTCACTGTTTTGGCCCCAAATCACCTCCCGAATGTCCTGAAACTTTATTTATCTACAAAATAGCACAAAACTCAAGAAACTATACAAAATATTAGGTTAAATTAGTGAGAAATAGTGATATAATTACCACTCATCAATCGTGCATTGTATTTATCTCAATTCACGCAAAAGTCCTATATATGTCTATATCCTCGCTAAGATCTCAAAAATATAAAATTATGATTAAGTCCCTCAATTTTGCTAAGATTATGATTTTCCCTTTAAAATTTTTAAATTTTCAATTTAACCCCAAAACTCTTCTACTATGTCTGTATAGTTCTAAAACTCTAAAATATTACCTATAAACCCCTAAAAATCAGAATTTACAGATTCGTATTTCTAATCATTCTAATATGCAATTAAGTCCAAAATTTTCAAAATCTTACGTTTACACTCAAAAATTATAACAATCATGTATCAAGCTCTAACAACCTCCAAATTTCTCAACGAATGAACCAATAATCAGTATACGTCACAAGAATCACAATGATGGTGGTGGTGACGGTTAATGTACGGTGATTACCGACAAACGGTCAAATAATTATAACTGTCGTTTTTGGCTTGTTTCTTAACAACCAAATGTCAGATTTGGGCAAATGAAGTATCCACACTGCATATCTCGACGGTGGAAAGATTATGGTCTAGGAGGTGATGATTCTTCAAATGTGATTACTCACTGAAATAGGTGATCAGACGACGTCGAACGAACACTTTCTCTCTCTGGACACATATTTTCTCTCTCTAGTCGATTCTCTCTCTACTGGATTCATTTCTCTCTAGCTGCTCACTGGAAAATGCTTCAATTCCCTATGTCTGTAGCTCAACACACTGCTCACCACACAGTCCTCTTGATCTCATGTTAAACACACAGATACAATAGACTAATCTATGGTTGTTATTTTAATAATAGGAAGTGGTAGAGTAAGTAAAGTAGGGAGTGGGGGCATGGTTGTTGTTTGTTTGTTTGTTTGTTTTGGGGACAAAGAAACATAATATGTTTGAATATGATGTGATTAAGAAGAAAAATCTAATTTGCTTAAATAATATAAAACATGATGTTACAAAAACAACGCTACTTTATCGTCGTACCTGACCCTAAAAATTCAGATTTAGAATTTATAAATCAAATCCATATATTAAATACATCAACCCAACACGGACCATTTAGATTGAGTCTAGGTTTTCCTACCATCTCTCTATATCCAGCACAAAAGCAATGACACTAGTATAGTATTATTATTGGGTTGATATATTATCCATATGTCGATTCTCATTTATTTGAGCATTTTTAATGGATTAGAAAATGTATTTCATGTCTTAAATTTAGGGAGTGCGTTAAAATTTTAGTCTCCAACAATACTCTTTATTCTTATCCTATTTAAGTTTCCGATAATTTCACTCCTTAAATTTAAGAAGAATAAATAATGTCTTATGCATTAACCAATGTTATCATAAAAATCAATTAATTGACATTGCACTATATGTATAATAAAATATATGTAGGAGGTATGTATGAGTGTTATTGGAACAAATCTTCTACATAACTTTTTAAATTAAAATTGCATATTCAGATGACTGTATTTTTCTTTTTGAACAGTGTTGTGTATGCACATAGCTGAATATTTTTAATAAATTTAGATAGAGTTTGTCAATTATAATATCTCTATTTTTCTTTTTTCATTTCAATAATATTTATACACACATAAGGACATTTGGGAGGCACAATCATGTCATCATCTCATTTTCACACTTGGGTTTAAAAAAATGAACGGTATTTTTTTGGCGAAAGGGGGTGTTTTTGTTCATTTCTTGAAGGAAAAAAAATTTGGGAGTCAAAATTTAATATTTTTGAATTTAAAAATACCCAAATTTAATAATTTCCCATAAATTTATTTCACAATATACAACCAAAATTATGGACATTGTTGATGATAGTTTTCGGTCCCCAATAAGTCAGGATCTCAATGAAGGGTATAAAGAGATCAGGCCCGGTAGCAGTGGCATCCGACCCAACAAAGAGACTAGACTTGTTTGCGTTTCAAGGCCAACACGAGGTGGTCCATGACGGCCGACCCGACCTGATAAGAAGGTATCAGATTCGACAGCGTGAGCATCTGTGAAGGCCGACCCGACCTGATAGCTCAGTAGGCCATGACAGTTTTGCTTCTGTCTCCCGACCTGGTAGGGCAGGCCGAATTGGTAATAATAGTATGATCAGGATCAAATAACGTAAGCTCTACATGTGAACTTGCACATTTCAAAGAGGTTTGACATGACAGATTACAGGCTGGAGGTAGTGTGTGGCAGATGGTATAGTAGCTTGGTTTAAAGAGATGTCAGGTGACAGAGTTACTTTCGGCAGAGCAGTTGGGGAAGAGAGCGATCACATTGATGGTAAAATAAGTGGCTTACGTCATGAGATTAATATAACATTAGAGTTTGCCCTAGTATATAAAGAGGTTGAGAATTCATTATAAGGGGTTAGCCAAATTCATTAACACAACTTGTAATAGAGAGCTAAAAGCTTAAGTGTAAAAGTGAGTTTGTAAGAGGTCGGTCAGCCGAGCTCGAGAGATAAGCAGGTCGGTCATACCCGACCACGTTATAAAATCTTTCTTTTCTTTTGTGCCCGTGGACGTAGGTTGGATACATTCCGCCGAACCATGTTAAATCTTTTGTTTGTCTGTGTGTATTCGATCTTTTGCCAAATTTACATTTGGTTCCCAACAAACTAAACAAATTCACAGTTGAAGGGGGGTTGTGCCCAAGTCTAGCCCGCAAGAAAATTGGTCCAACTGACTTACCCCGAGTCATTGACCAAGTAGTGCTACTGCCACAAACCATACTTTTATGATGCTTAATGCAAACACCCCAAAAAAAAAAGTATAAAAAACATTAATTAAAAAAAAATATAAATTTTAGCTTATTATAACATAAAAACCTTTGAAAATAAGAGGACAGTTGTAAAATATGCATCATCGCTATAAAAAATAAAAAAAATCAATTATATCTCTTATATTTTTATGTAATTTTTTTGAGATGTGGACTAATCAGGAATTCAGGATTTTCGAATGCCAGTACAAAATTCCACCTTGTTTTCATTCATGGAGATTTTTTTTTTAAAAAAAAAAAGTATATGGAGCGTGTTATGTGTTGTTAATTCTTTGTTTTGATTGTTGTGGTCAATCCTTGAAAGCAAGATTTTCTAAAAGAAACACTTGGGAAAAATGCTATTTTGTTTGGCATAATTTTTTAAATAAAATATTTATTATGCCTTTAATAAAGTTTTTTGATCATTAATGGGAATTTGTATTAAAAATTATAAAATAATTATATTAGAAATAAATAAAACAAATATATTCTAACTAATATAATTTTTTTTAAAAAAAAAAATCATAAAACCCAAAATATAAGCTTATTCCAATAAAGAAAAAAAATTAATACCTAAAAGTAAAAACTATACTTAAATTACAATCAAATAACACAACAAAAATAAAAAATAAAAAATATTTTAATATTAAAAAATTAAAATCCATTTAATCCCTCCACCTCAACAAACCCCACACCAAATATTGGTGAAAATCTATCGTTACGAAGCTTCTTTTTGGACACGTAAAATAATTTTAAAAAAAAGTATTTCGAAGACGCCAAATGTTGCGACTTTTTAAACCAATGATATACCTAATTGCAGTTGCAATTAGTTGCGACACCGGCTGGCATTATTGATAATTAATGCTAATTCTAAACTAACCCCTTATTAATT
This sequence comes from Zanthoxylum bungeanum, assembly GCA_019454045.1. Taxonomy (NCBI): domain Eukaryota; kingdom Viridiplantae; phylum Streptophyta; class Magnoliopsida; order Sapindales; family Rutaceae; genus Zanthoxylum; species Zanthoxylum bungeanum. The sequence goes on from SKCR01042776.1 coordinate 43,000, forward strand.
ATACAAGCAACTTCTTATTAATCCAATATAATTAAGTTGCTAGAATCTATGATTTAGAGTCAACTTCAAGGAGATTGGCCGAGGGCCCCTTTGATTTATGCCCCTCTTAGTAAGGAGAAATTCTTCTGTGAAACGGTGGTACCACGTCACCCATGTAACAAGCCAATCATCAACTGTCATGCGTGCTACAATTTAAAAAACAACTAAAAAATAGGTGAAGAAACTCTATATGTCATTTTTTAATTGGCTTGTGGTACCACGTCATCCATACCACTGTTGCACCAAAGAATCTCTCGTAAGGAAGGATGTCAGAAATTCCTAAAAGAATGGACCATCGAAGATCTATTTTAATTGGGGAAGTGATTTGAGATGAAAAATTGAAAAAATTAAAATCAGGATAAAGACATGAAAAACTTAATATCCATTTTTTATTTGGAGAAAATACAGAGATTAGATCAAATCTATATCCCTTCCCCATTATCCATTTAAGTTTTAATTTATTTAATTTTAATTTTTTAATAAATATGTTCAAATTTTTATTTACAATTTTATATATATGTAAATAAAAAAAAAATATGAATGTCTATAAAAATATATAAATTATAAATAATATAAGGGCTTAAATGAAATAATTATATATATAATGAATTTCAAATGAGGGATCCATCATTTTATTAAGTTGAAGATCATATAAAAATATAGAAATACGAAATTCGATCTTCTATATAAATTGTGATTTGTGTAATAGATATTATCAGTTTTTTGAATATGTATGCTTGATTTCTGGATAAAATAATAGTTAAACTAATATGTTTTTCAACGACTTCAAGTTTTTTTTTTTAAAAAAAAATATTTATTACTTGAAATTCAAGACACCTTGGGGATCCCGTTTAATTATTTAGGGATCATCATCACCTCCCATGAAATAATTACGAAGCGATAGAGAGGGGATGAGGACTATTAAATATTATCGGAAATTGATATGGAGATATCGATCCCATCCCCTTTCCATTGTCATCTCTAACTCTTGTGATATTCCATTATCCTTCTTACTTAGTCGGTAATTAGCATTATACCAAATTTTGCTTGTGTAAACCTAAATAGTAAACTAGACAACTAGATTCAATAAACTTATAAGCTACGTTACATTTTCAAATATTATATTTTATTATTAAATTTATAATAAAATATTTTTTTGTCAAAATCTTAATTAGGTCGTATATTTTAACACTAAATCAACTAACATTCAATTAAAAAGAATTATAAAATATAAAATTTTATATAATTTTAATAAACAAATATTATTTTATCATAAATTTAATAATATAAAATAATATTTTAAAATTCAAAATACTTAATTATTATTTCATTATAAATTTAATAAAAAAATATAAATAACTTAAATTATATAAGAGTTGGATGGATGATAAATGTACCACACCACCACTTATCCCTCCGACAAAACTTTCCGTCAATTTCCCCAACTTGAGATCTAATCAATAGGGGCATTTCAGTAAAACTATACATATATCTAATATTTGAATCCGTCTTTAGAATTGGATCAGTAATTAAATGGGTGATATAAAAAATTCGTGTTAAAAAAATTTTAATTACTTAAAAATTATAAAAAAATATTAATTTTTAATTTTTGATTTTATAAAAAAAATAAAAAATAGTTCATTTTTTTTTGTGTTTCATCATACCACATTTTTTTTTGGAAACTTATATTTTAAACCATTCAATCTAAATTTAAATAAAACAAATAAAATTTTCGATTATTCTAAATTTTTATAAAAAAAAATATACCATAAAATTATAATCAGAAATAAATTATGCCACTAAGCCAGGCCTAACGACTCATTACACCAATGACCAGCGCCTGATTCGACCTGGTCGGTTCCGACCGGTCTGGTCCTAAATTCAAAACAATGATTTGAATAAACAAAAGTCGTTTTGTTTTTGAAAAGGCAAAGTCACGGATGTAACACAAGGAAAACAAAAACATCAATGTTTTCAAAAATTAAGATATCGCCTGTCTTTGATATTTCCCGTGTGAATGGTGAACTCTAATTGTCCCTTTCTCTGCAGTTCTGTTTCTGAAATTTCTGATCCAATTCTCAGCTCCCAAAATTCGTTTTTTGATTTTTTGTTTTTATTTTTAATATGTCGAGACAGTGCAGAGTGTTCAAGTCTCTGCAAGCAGTTTTAGCGCATGGCTTGCTCTTCACTTTCACGCTTTTTCTCGCTCTTAAGCTTGACCATGCACTGCGTCACTCTTGGTGGTGAGTTCTTTTCTTTTCTTTTCTTTTTGTTTGCTTTTATTTTATTTTTTTAATATATATTTCATATTTGGGTCCTGTTTTCTGTTTGGCTGCTCAGAAAAAAAAAATGTGATTCTTTAAATTCGCTTAATTGTCGGTAGAATTTGTTTGTTTGTTTGTTTTTTTTTTTTGGGAAAAGTTAATTTCTGCTATATATGCTTTCACTGACTATACATGTTATTGAGTTATTTAAAATTTCACACTTTCTTGTAGCTTGTGATTGATTTCCTATGTTGGTGGTTCCTTTTGAAGATTAAGACAATCAAATATGAGATCATTGATTAACTATGGAGTGAATTTCAATGTACCATAGAGCATTCAGTCAGTTCATTGTACTACTAGAATGTTTTCATTTTTCGGCTGCGAACCTGCCCTTCATGTGGTTATATTTTGAGCTCAGCTTGATTGGGAGGTATTGGAAAATTATGAGCTTGGTAATGTGGATCCTGACAAGGACAAGGTTCTATGATGCATGGTTTAATACCTATGTCTTGAAATTCAACTACAAAGAAAGCTATGAGTTGTAATGATGGCTCTTTCTCTTTCTTCACTGTCACAAATCTATTTTTTAAATCTCCAAGCGGTGTAACTGAAAATTACATTGTCGTAACTACGTTTTAGGGATGAAGAGGTCAATTCTGTCGAATGCAAGTAGTTATATGTCGTAAATTTTCAGTAAATGCACTAGGGTATGTCTTGCAGGTGAACAGGGAAAACTATGTTCAGTTTTTCTTTTTCCAGTAAATCTATTTAGGCCTTCTTTGTTAATTTTCTTTGGTGGGAGGACAGGGAGGTAGGGGAGTAGGTGTGCCGGATATTGCCTATGTCAGCTATCACCTGCATGTCGGCTGTTAACCGGAGAATATGCTTTTTCTTTTTAATGATGTATTAATGAGTTTTTGGCTTTTATCCTGCAGGATTGTTTTTTCTCCTTTGTGGCTATTTCATGCAGTCGTAGCAAGAGGCAGGTTTTCCTTGCCAGGTCCAGTGATGCCTAATGATCGCCACGTACTACATAATATCTCGATCTTGTTTTGGATAATATATTTGTTGAGTAACAATTTATTTCTCTAATTAATGATAGCGAAAGATTAAGTACTTCTTTCTGTTGGACAGTGGGCCCCATCTCATGCCATCATGGCAACGCCGCTGTTTGTTGCATTTGAATTAATGGTCTGCATACGTCTTGAGGGAAATTATGGTAATTGATCAGCTTCCTCCACTACATAATATTGTATAGAAGCTACTGTGGATACATTCAATGTTTCTCTTTTAAAGATTTTTTATTGTATTTGTTCAAGCAAGTTTGCACCGACAGAGTAGGATTATTTGAATTAATCATGAAATATGTTTAACTTTTTTGACCAAAAAATTAACATATATAATGGACCTTAACGAATGTCTATGTTAGTGTTTCATTGGTTAAACTCTATCAACCTACTTCCTCTGTCTACATGATCAATAGGTTTAGCCAGGCATTTATAACACGGCCAAAGTAACCATCGGTTACTAGTGTCTGATAAATTTTCCTGTTGCTAATGCATTGCAGTTGTAAATTTGAAGACTATCTTTCTGCCCTTGCTGGCATTTGAAATGGCTATTTTGGTTGATAACATCAGGTAATTTCTTTTTTCAACATGTAAGGCTGTCATTGATTTGTGTTGTGACAATTACTAGCATTTATATTATCATTATGCTGATGATAGTTAAATTTCCTGCAATACCTAGGACTCTAAATTTCAAGACAAGAATGATGTCCTCACAATCTCCTCAGACCCATCTGTAGTGCAATAGTTGAGCTGTAATAAAAACCACATGTTTTTTTATCATTTCTAATAGAGAAGACTTCTCTTCTGTAAAATATTTTCCCATATATCGAATGGCTTCCCTTTCTTGCCAAACTTGAATTGTTGAGCAAGTCAGGGTATCTTTGCCACTTAATTGAATTAAAGTTAGTGATTGCATCAGAGATTTTTTTATATTTTATCAACCAAAAGCAAACTTTGTTTTGAATAGTCATAGAGGACTAAAACAAATATATTAAGAAGGGTTGGATCTGTGTTTCAATTCTTTATTCTGTGCAAAATTTTGTTTAGAATATTGTATGTTGTCATAGTAACCAAATACTTGCTTTAGTATAGGATGTGCAGGACTTTAATGCCTGTAGATGAAGAAAGCATGACTAATGAAGCAATATGGGAGACCCTTCCTGTAAGTCTATAGTTACTTTATGAATTAAAGAATTGATCAGATAGATGCTACATGATTATATTGTTGACATGCTCCAATAACAGTTAATTTAGTATAGGCCTTATTGCTTAAAATCCAATCAAGCTATGACTGTTATGAAAGACTACTATTATTGTTCAGTTGCTCTGTTTGTCAATCTTTTTGTGATTTTGGTCTGTGGACCATTGTAATAAGAGTAGCCAAATGGTGTCAAGTTCCCATGACGGTTCTTGATGGTCCAAGGATAATCATCTCATAGCCAGCAGCAATGTTAGGGATTGGGACTACTAATGTTTTGGAAATTCTCTCAATGTGGGTAACCATTACACCATACTCAGTTAGGCTTGATTTGCTCTCACTCTTTATCAAAACCTTGAAGAAATAATAATCTTTCAACTTGGTGCCTGTGATAATATTCTCATGGGTGATGATGATAAAGAGTTATGGGATAAGTAATTCGCTTGCTTTTGGTACTTTGGCTTGGCTGTTGTGTAACCATCATTTGGTTGGTTGAGGTAATGAAGAAGAAAAAATTTCATAAAGGGATGTAAAAATACCTCTGCATATTAAGATTTAGGATACTATCCTCAATCTGAAGTTTGTTCACAAAGACCTGTGTATGTGTATATGGAATATTCTAGCCTCCTAGGAATGGTTCAAAATCCACGGTGAGGCCACTATTATAAGGCTTAGAATAGTAAGTGTGAGGAAGACAACATTAATTTCATTAGACTGTTGGATTTTCCTCTATAAATTGCTCTTGGTATGAATTTTGGAACAACACAGATTGGTTAAATTTGGGGAATTTCTGAACACTACTGTTTCCTATCTCTTTCTTCTCCTTCCAACTTCTTTTTCTTATTTTCGTTCCTCTTTCTTCCAATCACCTTTCTTTGGTTTCCTGTCCAGCCTTTCTTTCTGGTTGTCATAGAGTTTCTTTAATATTTGGCATGTTATATATTTGTTGTATCTATTTAAATGGGCAATCATATCATTTTATTTAAATGAATACTTTTGTCAGCAATCTCATAGAGCCATTTCCTTTATGACCGCAGTGTGCCCTTATTGAAGTTTAAAACTTTAGCTGTTCCATTATTTTATGTAACCTTAAATCTAAAAAAAAAGCTCGACATGACTGAGTCTTCTCTGACAAACTTGCAGGAGTTGACTAACCTTCTGCTTTTAGGAGTTATGGTTACTGCTATATCTTCAATAAATAAGCTATTATTCTTTCATTTCTTGTGGTATAAGTCAAGTAACTATCGAAGAAGTAATATTAAGGACATTTTAAATTAGAGTATTGTAAAGCTTGAAACCTTTTACAGCGTGGCTTTCAAGACGTCCTTTTATTTGTCATTTATGATGTGTACTCAGTGGCAGAGCCACTTATAGTTGACTGCCCCCGCTCAATCCAAAAATTTGTTAAAATGTGTCCTATAAATTAATGAAAATTCAGGTTTTTTAATGAGATAATTTTGTTTTGGCCCACTAATATGAAGAGTATCTTCAACTTTTTGTGAAAATCAAAATTTTCCTCCCACTGAATCAATGTTCTGGCTACGCCATTGTTTGTACTTGTCCAAATTGTTTTTAATGTCTGACATGAATACAATGCTCATTTTGAAGTATCCAAGAGAAATTTGGGTCAATATGCAAATTTTGCTCCACATTTCTGGCACTCTTAGAGCATGCCTAACTATCATAACACAATTTGAAAACACACACACACATAACTGTTTGTTCAGAAAGAAATGAACTGATATGTTGTGCCACATGAAATTTGACTAATATTTGACGATATTGTAATGTTCCACAATATTTCCCTGATATTATGCCTCAGTTTTGATGCTAAATTATCAATCTTTGGTTTCTAGCACTTCTGGGTTGCAATATCGATGATTTTCCTCCTTGCTGCGACAATATTCACTCTTTTAAAGTTATGCGGTGAGTTGTTCCTTTTTATCAAAATGGTAATTACATGTACTGTAATGTCATTCTTTCACTCCTTATATCTCTGTTCATATAGCTTATGGCCTAGTATTCCTGTGGAATCATCTTAAAATTCCAACTTTCCTTTATAAATTTTTGAATTCTGATTATAGGTAATGGCACAACAATATTTAAACATGATTACAAATGACTTGTTACAATTTAGTTAATATAACTGCTGAATTGAATATAAAATCATTAGGTCAAATTGCTCTAATACTAATTAAATTGTTACCTAACTTGAAAACTTAAACTTATAGCCAAGGGCCTGACAATGGTATTTACGCTCAAGGATTTAAGAATTTTTTATTTAGAAATATATAGATATATTAAATAATTCCCCCAATGTTGGTGTGAGGGGGAATCAATCCCTTGACCTCTTCCTTCCATTGTAATTTGTAAGGGCCAAATCAACTGGGCTATCCTCTTGGGGGTAACATCGTTATGTAGGAACTTGATGCTTAATGACTCATCAATTAGTCTTCATTCAGTCGGCCTGGTGGTTGTGCATAGATTGCACATATTGTATGTCAGTTACATGTTCTTTAAGTTGTATCCTGATAACTCTTTTTAGGTGCATATGTTTACTTTGCTAAAATATTCCTTCATGATAACAGTTCATACGCTAATCCTTATGCTAATCATATTTTGGTATTTTCCCAATTTCCTTTTTACAACTACATGCAGGTGATGTATCTACGCTACGTTGGTGGGATTTGTTTATAAATTTTTGGTAAAGTTTATCAGTTTTCTCAGCAATGTTTGATCATCGGTGTTTATCATTCTGTTTCTTTAGCTGTGGAAGTAATTCTGTATATTGCTTCACAGTATTGCAGAGGGTTTTGCTTTTCTTGTTTGCACAAAGTGGTATAATCCGGCAATTCACAGGCAGTCTTGCATTGGAGAATCTAGTTCTTCTGCAACAGCTGTGAGATATCTTGACCGGAGTGGAGGCATTATAGTTACTGCTGATGATGATCAGCACCAAAATATGAGAATGTGCAACCTACAAGCCATTGGTGGACATATTATGAAAATCCTATTTATCTGTTTCCAGATATTGCTTTTCATGTACTTAGAGGTATTACAGATTTTGAGAAGTGCCCAACCGTGGATATTCAAAAACTTTTATGAGTACTGAAGTTGAGTATTTTTCTGTCTTGTCAGGGAACACCATCTAGTGCTAGAAATATCCCATTACGGGTTATTTTTGCTCCTCTTCTTTTTCTACAAGCCACTGGTGTTTTATTTGCTGCATATAGATTACTTGAGAAAATATATCTTTTAGTTCATAGTGGTTCTGTTTCTGGAAGATACATGAGTATAGCATCAAAAGCTCGTGATTGCTTGGAGTTCTTCCACCATGGGTCAAGGTATAGTGACTTCAAAATTTCAATTGCGCATTCAGTGGATCTCTGCTGAACCAATGAGGAACCAAATGAAGCTTGTCTCGCAAGCATAATTTTGGTTTATTTTCCATGTACAGATTGCTTGGTTGGTGGTCGATTGATGAAGGTAGTCGAGAGGAACTTGCTAGACTCTATTGTGCTGATACTTCTAGGTTAGTTTCGCATACTAAGAATCTGTACAGGATCTACAATTACAAATAGTTTCATGGCAGTTGGTGGTTTTATTTTTGTTACTGGCCAACAGCCGGGATATATGATAACATATCGTACTCTCACTTTTAACCAGGTAGCTAGTCAAATTCCTATAGCAGAATGGTATGGATTACGGTGTCATATTATTTCCCTTGTCCTCTTATGCAGAGACTAGTGAGAGTAAAATGATAACGATATTGCTTTGTCTCTTGTCCTTGTCTATCTGCACCTTTCATGCATTCATGAGTTAAATTTCATTCATCTGTTAGGCAAAATGATACTTATTACTAATGTATCAAATATTGCCTACAAAGTAATTGATAAATTACTTTGATAAATAGTTTTTGGTTTTGCAATTTGCTTATAACATTCGAGTCTATAAGAATAACCGGTAATTTCTTCAAACCTGCTGGTTGTTTGTGTAATATATGTTTGATGACTCGGTCTTATAAGGTAGTACTAGTACAACTGCTATGGCAAAGATTTTTCCCTTACCTAATAATTCTGTTTGTCCTTCCAGATACAACACTTTTGCTCCAGATACTGTGAGAAAAATGCCTAAAAAAGATCTGATTGATGAGGTAAATACCTCCTATTCAGCAATAAAGGAAAAAAAGGCTAAAGTTTTCTGCTTTATATTTTTCTTGTACTCTTCTCATTTTAGTAATTAGTTTACTTATATGCACCAGCTATTTATTGCTGAAGTTACTTGTTTTCTTTCATTCACAATTTGTGATATTTTGATGCAAATCTTCATTCATTTTCCCTCTTGTTGCAGATTTGGAAATTACAAGTATCACTTAGCGCACAAACTGAAATCACAAAGCATAGCCAGCAGGAATATGAAAGACTTCAGAATGTATAGTTAGAACAAAATTATGTTCTTCAACGTCTTTTTATTCCTTACTTTTGGTATTCATTCCTTCAAATTTTGTATCTATTCAACTCTTACATACAAATTTAACGAATATCTTTCAGGATAAGATCCTATGTAGAATTTGTTTCGAAGAACAGATTAGCGTAGTTTTGCTTCCATGCCGGCATCACGTCCTATGCAGGTAGTTGCATCAACCCTGATGTCAATATATACTGCTCCTATTTTTTTGCATCATCTAGTATAAATGTAGATCAAAATATGGTATAGTAGGCTATTTTCTCAATAATAATTGCTCACCAGCTCTTTTATCGAAGTTGTACCTTCCTCATGCATACAATAAAATTGAATCTTCAGCTTGATTGATGACTTAGAATTAGATGTTTAGCAATTCAGTTCCTTGTTTGTTTGTTTGTTTGTTTATGTATTTACTTTTTTATCATTTTTCATTCAGAACTTGTGGTGAGAAGTGTAACAAGTGTCCCATCTGCCGTATCTTGATCAAAGAGCGACTACAAATATCCGACTTTTAGCTTTCAATTTATCTGCAGAAACTTGAGAACTGAAGGCATTCTCTGCCGATCCCCAGAAAAAGAAAAAGAAGAAAACAGCTTTCTCTGCGAAAGAAGTGTGAGAAGCTGTATTTGTTGCTCGTGATTTTAGATGAAGCAAGTATTAGAATCTAAAAATAGGATTCTCATGATGGTGTGAGAATTTTTAACATCATTTTGAGATTTGTATATAGGCAGTTGAAGAGTGCAATGGCTGGTGCTTTTGTTAGACTAGAAACTGTACAAAGTTGAGCAATTTCACAACAATTTATTGAATGTAAAAAAACTTGTGACAGTGAAAGCAGCATATATTTCTGGGCACATAAAAGTCATCAAGTAGGGTGATTATGTAATTTGTTCTTGGTGGGCAGTGATTTAAACTTCAAGGCCATTCATGGATTTGCCCTTCAACTTCATGAGAAAGTCACTGAAGCAATCATCCAACGTACGAAATTGTTCATCAGGATAGAGATTGGTCACTTCAATATCATTAGGGCCGTCGATTGAAAAATTAACTTGACACCCTTTTATGAAAATGTCATGTGTAAATGATGCAACTACACTTTGCGGTATAAGGTTCTCTGCAAACAAAAAAGATAAAAATAATAAACATTCAAAATTCAAAATTAAGAATTCAGAATTATTAAAAAGAAGGTATAAAAAATGAAACCTGCAGCTGCAGCTAGAAGGTCATTTTCAGTGACAGTGACTCTAGGTAAAGTTCGTCCAATTTTCTTTTCCCACAAAGATGCAAGCTCGTTTATGTTATAATAGTTGCAGTGTGGCCTAAAATGAACTGACTTGTTTAGAGCTCTAATGTCATCAACAGTTCTCATTGTAAATTTCCCAATATCAGTGCCTGCAACAAAATATGCTACACGAAAAAGGAGAGATTTTGTAACAACGTGTCGTCACTGTACATTAATTAGACATCGTCACGTGACAATATCGTTCACCATAAAAGCAAAGGGGAAAGTCTTTATGGAAGCACCTTTGACGTTGCCGTCGCCGTAGATTTGAAACTGATCCAATGGTGGAAGAACCTCCGAAGGGTGGTGATTGTTATGATAAGGCCATGAAGCAATGGAGTTGCAACAAATATAAGTGTAAGGCACTCCCAAATCCTCGATCAATCGCCTCACTTTGCGCTTCTCTTCGTACATAAACAGTCCTGGCTCCACTGGATCAGCCCTGTCCACGTCGTGCCCAAACTCCGATGGAAAAAATCTCTACAACGATCAGTCAGAAATTTAGTTCAGATGCAAATTTAAGTTCAAAACATGTAATATTATTATTTTTTAAAATAATTACCTTAATTGTACCAACAGCTTTGATGGCCTCAGTCAGAGTGAGCTGGTCCAGTACTTGCTCCCCGCCAACTGCAGATATGACTATATCAATCTCATGCTCTTTCAGTATTTTCTCCATTAATTCTCTGTCACTTATTGTTCCCTGCAGTAAAACACAAACATAAAAATGACAAATAATTTACTTAAGGAAGAAAAAAGGAAACATATTACTATATATGTAAAATTGTACATGTAATAAGATGGCGCCCTTGTCTTTGAGTGCTTCTACACTTTTAGCCTTGTTACAAGGGCCATCGGGACTTGGCCGGACGAGAACATACGTAGGCCGACCGGAGGCGAGGCTGGCTTCCGTTACAAACCGGCCGATGAAACCGGTTGCGCCAGCGATCAGGACTCGGCTTTTGGCTTTTGTTGTGACAGACTTGGTCATTTTTGGGTTTAATTTTGTCACAAATATGTAAATAAAGAAATTGAAAAAACAAAAAAGTAGTAGTAGAAGAAATATATTACTAGTTTGGAAAATCTACGCATGTGATGAAATGTATATATAAGCGAGCCAAATGGGCTAATTAATAGGTATAATATTTTAAGTTATCAACTACTCTTCAACGTGTATTAATATTGTACCCTATTGTTTATAACGATGGGTTAGATAAGTAATTTATTCAATATAAGAGATATAATATTATCAATTAATAAACTTATAACATTTATAGATATATTAAAAATAATTCTCATTTATTTGATAATTTTTTAATATTTTAATACGTACGATAAGGTATTATTAAGTTATTATATAAGTGTCGTAGTATAGATATCTATTGTTTTCATTAACTCACATTATATAAAATAACTGCAATTTATCTATATATATATATATTTTGGAATCGTTGGAAATCTCGTCGTCAAACCACCACTTTCGGACTTAAACGGAATAGATAAAACTCTTGAATGTCTCAGGCTCTTATAATAAACGCATTCTCTGGATTCGAATACAGGACCTCAATATGAGATTCTGAACCATACACCATCAAATCACGCTCTTCGAGGAATTAGTTTTATGTACTTGCTGAAGCTTAGGTCAGTTTCTAAGTGCGTGAATGGTAGCTGAAAATCTCGTGCTTGAAAACTAATTTTTGCTGGGTCTACAACTCCAATATTATTTACGTGTTTTTGCATGTACTTCACCTATCGGTCCAGCTATATCATCATCTCTAGCTAAATATCAATCATATTATCATTCTTCTTTATACCATTACAGCCATATATCAATAAAAATATATATATATATATATATATATATATATGTTCAATAAAGTCGGTGATTGACACATTCCATTCTTGAAATAATTATTTTTCGACAATATCCCCACGATTAAGACAATTAATTGATTCATATCATATCATATCATTTCATAAAAATTCATTGATATTGAAGATACACACATTATCACTATATTATCTACTTTGTGACTCAAAGTGTTAGGGTTCAAATCATGCACCTCGCGAGGATGCCTCTCACATCAAACTTTGAAACAAAACCGTGCAGGTTGGGCTCAAAGCCATTGTTAGACCTAGAGCAAACTATATATATATTTTCATTGGAGTGATTAATTTATGGATGGACAAAAAGATTAACTCAAATTGAAAAATCGAAACAAATCGGAAAAAACTGAATCGAAGTGATAATTTTTTTTATTTTCAAAAATGATTGTTCAATGTTTTAACTAAAAATAGGACCGAGTTAGAATATTTTTTTAACTAAAAAACCGAACCGAACCGAACCGAACTAATTGAATTTTTAAAATTTTTTAAAATGTAATCATACTATGTTGTTAATTTATAATTATATTTGTTACATGATTTAATTTATTTAGTGTCTAATATTGATTAATTTTATGAAATATTTATAATTTTTTGCTTTGGTTATTATTCTTTTTGTTTTTCTATATTTTAAGTAATTTAAATAATGATTAAAAACTTTTATTGGTGTAACTATGATTAGAAGAATTAGAATATAAAAAATTTAAGTAAATGTTAGATTTAGTTAATGTTATTGATTTATTAATTATTATTATTATTATTAAAAAATTGAAAAAACCGAATTATACTGAATCGAACCGATAATTAAACATAAATATAAATTTTTTAATAAAAAAATCATACATTTACTTTTTCTTTTTAATAATTATAATCATAAATTTTTTTATAATCATACCAAACTGGATCGAATCGAATCATGTCCACGCCTAAATTAATTGTGCACCTTCAAGTATGTTCATTTTATAAAACAAATAGACTTCGATTATTAAATAATCGGCATCGCTTTGGCTTCTATTGCAACAAAAGTATTCACTTTTATATGGAAAATGTCTGTATCAATAATTATGATACTGAAATTAAAGAATTAATAGATCAGTTCTGAATAAAATTTAAGCTCACTCAATAGTACCAGAACCAGGACAAATTGTTTGGTGAATTATGGGAAAGATCACATTGCAACTTGCAAGCTCTGTCTTTTTTCTCACCTTTGAGTTGGTTGGCAGTCAACTAATAATCTTTTCCCCTAATTTATATTAATGATTAGTTTGATATATCTTTTCAAATAGAGTTTTTGAAAATTAGAGTTTTTGATAATAAAAAATTTAGATATTTGATTGTGAGAGAGAATTTCTATTAAATATTATAAAATTATTTTATTGAACAAGTTTTTTTAAATTGTGTTACGAAAATAATGAAATAATATTATTAAATTAAATAAATGTATTATAGACAATTTATTTTTATTTTTTTAAAAGAACTTTCAAAACTCTACTCTTAAAAGACCCAAATTTTGAACTTTTATTAGTAGAGTCGAAATGATTTTTTTAATCCTCAAAAACTCTATCAAAATATAACCAAACAGTCTCGAATTTTTGAAAAGTTCGTTTGGAATTAAAAAAAATAATAATTTTTGTACTTGTATTAAAAACTATACCAAAAAGGCACTAAAAACATCAAGAATTATTGCACATTTTTCAATTTTTATTTTTGATCTGTTTACAATTTTATCCCTCTACTCGAATTATTTATTTATATATATATGGATTACTTTCTAGGAAAAATGTTAGCTATCTTAGAATCAATCATCAATTGAATAAAAAAGAGTCGGATTATTTGAAAGCACAAAAAATGCTTTCCACATCAACGTTTTAGGGACAAATTTATTACTTTAAATGAATAAAATAAAATAATTCTATTCGCCTACTCTATTATAAAACCTATAAATAACTAAGTACTATATTTTGTAAGAAATCTTTGTGAATAATTTCGATAGATAATCGGGATACAACTCCACGTACTAAAGAAAAATAACATAAGCTACTTATATCTAATTAAATATTTTGAT